>JAOTRH010442471.1:0-32497 GCA_034768845.1 Heliamphora exappendiculata
TCCATAGCCATATTGATTGGATGTGCCATCAAAATATAGAGTCCATTTGTCATCCCCAACTTTCATTAGTTGTTCGTTGGGAAATTGTAATTCTGAGTCTTCGCCTCCTTCAAATGGTTGGTCGGCCAGAAATTTTGCCACTGCTCTGTCCTTGACTGACTTTTGGGTGACATATTGAAGATCAAATTCTGATAATAACAACAACCATCGGGCTAGCCTTCCTGTTATCGCTGGCTTTTTGAACAGATACTTTAACGGGTCCATCCAAGAAATGTTGTTCACTGTGAAAGATAACATGTAGTGCCTTAGTTTTTGAGAAGCCCAAACCAAGGCCCAGCATGTCTTTTTCAGCAACGTGTATCGTATTTTTGACCTAGTCATCTTCTTGCTTAAGTAGTAGATAGCCTTTTCAATTCCAGTCTCATCTTCTTGTGCCAGCATGCATCCCATTGCTGAATCAGTCACTGACAAGTAAAGGATCAATGGCCTGTCAGGTTCGGGAGGAGCTAGAACGGGTGGATTTTGTAGGTACTGTCGCACAGCATTGAAGGCATCTTGGCATTTCTGATCCCATTTGAATTCGACCCCTTTTTTCAGCAGACAGAAGAGCAGCTCGCAGGTAGTTGTCAGCTTTGTAATGAATCGGCTAATAAACTGTATCTTACCTAGAAAACCCCTGACTTCTCGCTCGGTCCTCGGAGGAGGCATTTCCAAAATCGCTTTAATCTTTGCAGGGTCGACTTCAATGCCCCGTTGAGTGATCATAAATTCAAGTATCTTTTCGGCAGTGACTCCGAAGGCATATTTCTGTAGGTTGAGTCGCATCTTGTACTTCCAAATTCTTTCAAAGAATTTTTATAGCGCTGTGATGTGGTCATCCCGATCCTTAGATTTGACTATCATATTATCCACGTACACCTTGACCTCCTTATGTATCATGTCATATAGTAGAGTAGTGGCAGCTGTTTGATAGGTTGTCCCTGCATTCTTTAGACTGAATGGCATCACACGATAACAGTAGGTCCTCCAGGGTGTGGTGAACATCGTGTTTTCTCTGTCCTCGGGATCCATTAAAATCTGGTTGTATCCGAAGAAGCCATCCATGAATGACACTAAGGCATGCCCTGCTGTGCTGTCTACTAAGACGTCGATGTGCGGTAGTGGAAAGTCATCTTTTGGGCTAACCTTGTTGAGATCCCAAAAATTCACGCAAACTTGGATATGATCGTGTTTCTTCAAAATCGGTACAATGTTAGCTATCCATTTTGGATATTCGGTTACCATTAAGAATCCAGCGTTAATTTGCTTGGCGACTTCTTTTTGATCTTCAGAGTCCACTCTGGTCGGATTCGCCTAAACTTTTGTTTAACCAGTTTAGCATCAGGGTATAAGGGAATATGGTGCTGGACAATGTCAGGATCAATTCTGGGCATATCCTCATAATACCATGCAAATACATCTTTGAATTATTTTAATAAAGTTATTAGTTGTTCTTGTTCAACTGAGGATAAAGAAGAACCGATTTGAACATTTTGCGGGTTGATTTCATTACCCAGATTTATTGACAAAGTTTTTTCAATTATTGGTTGGGTACATTTCTTCTTCTCTTTTTATTAAAAGTTTTATTTCTTCGGGGATATCTCCGTTAAATTCAAAATCGTCAGAAAGTGAATGAAATAAATCAAACAAAGCAAAGTAACCGAAAATCTTGTTCATTTTATTAAAAATAGAGAGGATTACAAACTCGATGACAAAAGCATGGAGAGGAGCACCAACGGATGTGTCCTCGACTATAGACTCCAACTCAAACTCAGACTCAGGGTAGATGACCTGCTCGTTGCAAGACTTGATGGTCCAATGTTTCACCTCTTTCATAGCCACATCGACGATGAACTTAGTACAGTCAGCTGGCGCACTAAAACCTATCATGAAGCAATCTGATTCGGTTATACACAACTGAGACACTTCCCGGGCAAATATTCTATCACTAGATAGCAGATATCTTGAATTTCCAAAATAACAGATCACGAGCAGATAACCATGGAAGCTATAATAATGCCCCTACCGGGCTCACATTGGCAGCATAACAACAAGATGACTCGAAAAGCCATTATGATGGTTGAAAAGAGGATCAACTAAAATCTAGGGGGAAGGTTTGCCTAAAAAACGGACAGCACTCTAACAAGAAAATAAAGCTATGCTCACCGGACTGGTTCGACCTAAAAAAATGAAAAATGGACAGCATAGCGGTAGAGAAATAATTCTCACGGGTATTACAAGGGTTTGAAAGAAATGAACTTATGTCGAGGATTTGGGGGAAACAAGCCTATGTTAAGGGGGTGAGAACTAATGACCCGGGAAGATCTCGAAGGAGAGAGAAACTACCCTAGAAGTTAGACAAAATACGGCCATGATGACGGTAAGAAAAACCGAAAGTGATGAGAAACAAAACTCGGGTAAGAAACCGAAGAAAAAGCTAGCATAAGCAAAGGATAACAGAAAACCCAGGTTGAACCCAGAGAAAGAACTAGCCTAAACTAAACAAGCAAGCCTAATAATAGCAATCAAAACATACACTAAAGAAAATACATAATCTTACTAGGGTTAGCAACACCTAATTGAGGGATTCTAAGTTCACTATATGCAAAAGGCCGATGTTGGTCAATTAAAAAGGGTACCTTCTGAATAGAGCCGGGTATATACTTCCCACGTAGAACATGGTCAAACAGTATGTCCGAACTCTTTTACCGCACCTATGATAGCGTACAGTCAGTAAGGGTTGTCCGTCTCCCCAACAATCCCCAAAACGTATTAACATTCAGTGCATCAGGTCCACCAGGCAGGGGGGGTTTGAAAAACAATGCATATGCATGTGAAAATGAAAATGAAATTTTTTTATTAAGAACCAATGATATTTTTGAGTCTAGCCGTTTTATTTGATTTTGGAAACTAGTCCCCAGCGGAGTCGCTAGAAAATACTGTAGCATTGGAATTTAGGGGTCATTTTGAAAAATGTTCAAAAATAAGGAATTCAATGAATGTTTAGAAAAATCTTCTAACACCTTAAAAACAAAATTTTGAAAAACTCATTTTTGTTCAAAATAGAGTCGCCACTTAGTTTTTGAGAAAAATTAAAAAAATAAAATTGGCTACTAATCTTTAAAACGTTAACCAGTGAAAAAGGGTTCGGGGGCTAAGGTAAGAATCGGGAAAGGTGTTAGGCACCCCATTCGCCCAACCATAAGGTTGGCATCTACTAATCATCATTGGTTCTTTAATATAATTTCTCAAACGCATGCAAATAAAAAAAATAGAGGCAAAGAAAATGGAGTGCTATATATGTACATAGCACTCCAAATCAAAACAAATAAAATGGTAAAATTCTAAGTACTATGGCATACAATTTCTAACAAAAGGATACATGATACACATATTCACATGCAATATTGTTTAAACAACCTAAATTGGCATAATTTGGTTAAGAGAAAAAAAATATGCTAAAGTTGCTAAAATTACCAAGCCATAGATTGCAAACAAAAATAAGCTAATCTACTTTAGGCATAATTTTGAAGAAAATAATCAAAATATATATGTTATCAACACAAATTAGGAAGAAATGAAAAATGCATAAAAAAATTTCTACATTAAAAGAAAGCCTACTAACAAAAAAAGAAGAAGAATTTTGTAACAAAATATAATTTAAGATTCCAAAAGAAAAGAAAAGGGGTTTGACGAAAGAAAAAAATATAAAAAGATTAGAAAATACTATTAATAAGAAAATATTACTATTCACATTTTATATTTTTAAAAAAAAATAAAAGAAAAAAAAATGAAATGAAATGAATAAAAGAGTTTTAATCTTATTAAAAGGAAAAAATAGCTTGAAAGTCTTTTTGTGATTTTTGAATCTCAAAATAAAAGATAAAAATAAAGTAAGTGCTATGGAAAGAAAATGTAATCATAGGAAAAAAAAAAGAAAATAGAGTTTTATAAGAAAAACAAATACTAAAGAAATGCTAAATGAAATTTTATAAAGAGATTAAAACTAAAAATAAATTATACTATTATTAAAAGAAAAGAAGAATGGAAAATGAAAGCTTGAATATTAAAACAATGCTAATAAAAGAACATTAACCTAATATTGTAAGAATAGAAAGGAAAAAAAATAAATGCTACCTTAAAAGAAAATTACAATAAACTAAATGAAACATTAATATTGAAGAAAAGAAAAGAAAATAAAATGGAATGCTATTAAAAGAAAAGAGACTTAACTAAAAGAAATGAAAATGAAAATGAAAGCTAGAATATTAAATTAACATAAAGAAAAGAAATGGAGTATTTAAATTAAATGGGTGTAATATTGATTATTACAACCATTTTTGTGTAAGTGGTTAGATTATAACGATTAATAACATTGTAAATTGTAATCGCGAGAAATATTAGCACTATTTAATTATTTTAGTTAAACTTTAATATAAATAAGCAAATAAATAAACAAGTAAGCTAAAATTTTAATTTAATTATAAGCATAGCAACTAGTAAGTAATACAAGAATGTAGTTGAAAGAAATAAATGAATATTAACCTGATCGCTCCTAAAGATAGAAGATGGAACTAGAATGATCAGGGATCCAAGCAGAATACCTGGATTGTTACGGAATCCTCAAATTGGGGAAATGTGCTCCAATGCTCCAATCCTCAGGTAGTGATCCCAACTAGGGTTGTAGGACTTTGGAGACTCGGCTTACGGTATTTCGGTAAGGCTTCGGAGTCGAGGCTCGGAATTACTCGGCGTTTGGGCAGAATTTCTCTCACTAAACCTCTCTAATTTTCTATCCTTGAAAATGTACCCGATGTACGATATTTCTAAAATTTTTCAACCAATGAGATGTTTACACGTTTTTAGACACGTCAGACCATTTGGAGTTAGCGGCCGCTACAATGTGAGTTGGCGGTCGCCATGTTAGAAAAGGTTCCACAAGGTTCTATTGGCGGTCGCTACAATGGAGTTGGCGATCACCATGCTTGGGAATTGCTTGGACAACAAGTTATTAGTTTTGAAAGTTTTTTATGGTTAAGGTTCAAATTTCGAGCTTGGATCATTTCCCGATGATCGAACTGAAGCACTTGTTCCACCTGTTTTCATTATCAGAACCACCTAAGATTAGGTGGGGTCAAATTGGGGTGTCTACACCATGTCAGCAGTTGTCTTCCTCGCCATCGCCGTCTTCAATTTCTGCTTCATTACTACCCTAGGGCTTGACAGCCCTTCTTAGGCTGGGCATTTGCTGCCTTTGCCCATCGTCTTTGGAGGCATCGTAGGCGGGAGATGAGAAAGAGAGAGACAAAGAGAAGGAGATGGGTCGACTCTAGGTTTTGCAGAGGAGGGAGAAGATGAAGATTTGTCTTAAAATTGAACGGTTTTTTGAGTGTGAATGAAAGAAGAGGGAAAAATCGCCTATATATGAACTCTATGAATTGTGTCGACACTAAATGCATTTGAGTTGACACTTTTCACAGGACAGAGGGGTTGTTCGAAAACATAAATTGTGTCGACACGTTTTAACAGGGTGTCGCGTGTCGACACCTTCGGTTTAATGAGTCGACACTCCTCATAAGTGAGTCGACACAAATTTTACCGAGAGCAAGGATTAGAATAATGTCAACACTATATAGCTGGGGTCGACACTTTTATCAAAATATGTCGATACTATATAACTTTGAGTCAACACTTTCACACAAGTGTCGACCCTTTTAATATTATTGAGTCGACACTTTTCACATAGAAATAAAGCATGAAAAGCTTTTAATAAACACTAAACATGAATTGTTAGTATGACATTTTAACATTAATTTGGCGCACTTAACATACGAAGTTCTCTTATGACAACATAATCTTTCTTTATTTAAAGGTTTGGTGAAAACATCAGAATGTTGGTGGTCTGTGCCTACAAATTCAAGTTCTATATTACCTTTTTGAACATGATCTCTAATAAAATGATGTCTAATCTCAATATACTTTGTTCTAGAGTATTGTATTGGGTTCTTGGATATGTTAATGGCACTAGTGTTATTACATTAAATAGGAATACGATCTAAACACACACACCAAAGTCTTCTAGTTCTTATTCCATCTAAAGAACCTGTGCATAATAGCTACCAGCTGCAATGTACTCAGCCTCAACTTTAGATAAGGGTATTGAGTTCTAGTTTTCTTGCTAAACCATGATATTAAAGAGTGTCTTAGGAATTGGCATGTTCCACTTGTACTCTTTCTATTAATTTACAACCAGCAAAATCTGCATCAAAATAGCCAAATAACTTAAAGGCTATTCCTCTAGAATAGAATAATCTTAGATTTTGTGTACCTAAGAGGTATCTAAAGATGCGCTTAACAATAGTTACATGTGATTCTTTAGGATAATCTTGATATCTAGCACACATGCATACACTAAACATGATGTCAAGTCTACTTGTAGTTTAATAAAGTAGAGATACAGTCATACATTTATATCTCTTTTCTTCTACTGCTTTACCATTTTTATTATTATCAAGCTTTATTGAAGGGCACATTGGATTTTCTATTGATTTTGCACTTTGTATATCAAACGTCTTCAAAAAATCTCTTGTATACTTAGATGGATTAATGAAAATTCTTTCTTGTGATTGTTTGATTTGAAATTCAAGAAAGTAGTTGAACTCACCCATCATGCTCATTTCAAATTCTCCCTGTATGCACTTAGCAAAGTCCTTACAAAGAGATTCATTAGTTGAGCCAAAGATAATATCATCTACATATATTTGGACAATAAGCATATCTTTTTCCTTGAGACTTGATAAAAAGCGCAGTATCAATTCTTCCTCTTGAAAATTCATTTTCAATTAAGAATTTGCTAAGTCTTTCATACCAAGCTTTTGGTGCTTGTTTCAAACTATAAAGAGCCTTAGTGAGTTTGTAAACAAGATTTAGAAAATCAGCATTTTCAAAATTAGAAGGTTGTTTCACAAAAACTTTTTCAGAAATAAAATCATTTAGAAAGGCACTTTTGACATCCATTTGATAAAGTTTGAAAATTTTAAAGTATGTAAAAGCAAGCAACATCTTAATGGCTTTAAGTCTAGCCACAAGGACAAAAGTTTCATCAAAATCAATACTTTCTTCTTGATTATAACCTTGGGCTACCAATCGAACTTTGTTACTAAGAACTACTCCATTCTCATTCATTTTATTTCTAAAAACTTATTTTGTACCAATAATGGAGTGTTCCTTAGGTCTTGAGACTAAAGTCCAAAGTTGTTTCTTTTAAATTGATTTAGCTCTTCTTGCATAACCAAGATCCAAAATTTATCGTTTTTAGTTTTTTCAAAATGTTTTGATTTAGTCTTGAAAAGAAATGCTAAATTACCACAGACATTATGTAGAGAATGATCTAGTTTTGATACCTTGAGATGAGTTACCAATGATCAAGTCTTTTGGATGACCACGAGCATACCTCCATTCCTTAGGCAAATTTGGATTTTCTTGATTTGAAGTACCAGCAGCCTGTTAGACTTCATTTTGCTGTCCATTTGTAGCATCCACATGGTTTGGCTTTTCTTGATCTTTGATAAAGATGTCTTCAACACATTTTTCTATATCAACCGAGTTATCTTCACAAAATTCTTTAGAAGAATCGAGGTTAGCTTCATTAAATACAATATGAATAGATTCTTTAACAACTAGGGTCATTTTGTTAAAAACTCTATAAGTTTTACTAGATATAAAATAACCTAGGAAAACTTGTCTAAAAGTTGTCTAAAAGTTGTCTAAAACTTGCATTCATCAGATTTAACGTCAAACTTGTCTAAAAGTTCTTTGTTGTTATTCAAGACAAAACATTTGCACACAAAGGTATGAAAATAATCGATATTATGTTTTTTTTTCATTCCATAATTTATATGGAGTTTTCTTAAAAGAAGCTCCAATCATGACTCTATTTATGATATAACAAGCTGTGTTAACAGCTTCAGCTCAAAAGTATCTTGGTAGATTATTTTCATAGAGCATGATTCTAGTCATTTCTTCTAAAGTCTTATTCTTCCTCTCAACAACACCATTTTGTTGAGAAGTTCTAGGAGCAGAGAAGTTATAGTCTATACCACTTTCATCACAAAACTTTTCAAAATTTTTGTTTTTAAATTTTTTACCATGATCACTTCTGATACTTGTGATTTGAAAACTTTTTTTATTCTGAATTCTTCAAGACAATTTTGCAAAAGAGGCAAATGATTCATCTTTATGAGCTAAAAAAAGCACCTAAGTGTATATAGAGAAATCATCAACATTAACACAGACATATCTCTTGCTTCTAAGGCTAAGAGTCCTTATTGGACTAAATAAGTCCATGTGCAATAGTTGTAAGGCCCTAAAAGTTGAAATCATCATTTTGGATTGAAAATAACTTCTAACTTGTTTGCCTTGTTAACATGCATCACAAACTTTATCTTTTCAAATTTGATTAGTAGTAAACCAATCGCCAACTCCTTTTTCAAAAGTTTTGAAATTAAATTCATGTGAGCACGTCCAAATCTTATATGCCATAACCAACTATAATCACCCAGGGCAGCTAAGCACTTGGTGTTATTTTCAAAAAAGTCATGTAGATTGAAAGTGTAAATATTTTCATGCCTATAACCCTAAAAATAACTTTGTTGTCAATTGAGTTTTCAATAGCAAACTTAGCATGATCAAAGATAACCTTGTGTCCTTTTTCACAAAGTTGGTTTATGCTAAGAAGGTTATGTTTCAAAACCATCAGCAAGCAAAATATTTTTAATAGAAGGTGATGGAATTTTACCAATACAATCAATTTCTATGATTTTGCCCTTACTATTGTCACCAAAAATCACAAATTCACCATCTTTAGGATTGAAAGATGCAAACATTAATTTGTCACCTGTCATGTGTCTTGAGGAGGTAATATCAAGATACCACATCCCTTCCTTGAATGAGGACTTGAGACATACCTGCAAAGAAAATCAAGTTTTAATTTTTAGTATCCAAACTTTCTTGGATCCTTTGGTATTAGTTCCAGTGGGTGTGTTCCCTTTGGAGCCCAAATCCTTTTTGTAGTCAAAGTATATGATTTTCTATGTGAACAATGTGTAACAGTGTGTCCGTGCTTATAGTAATGAAAGCAAGCAGCATTGGGGTGATTTGCGAATGGTTTAACAAAAATATTGCTCAAAATTTTTTTTCCTCTTTTGGTTGGTATCCAATTCCAACTTTATTAAAAACACACTTTTGCATTTCAAGAAGTTTGTCCAAGTTTTCTTTTCCAAGAGTAAATCTATGTGCTATTTTTGTAAGGTCTTCAACCTTTTTCATTTAAAACTTAGTATCTATTTTTCAAGGACAAAACTTGATTTGACAACAAATTTTTTCTTCTTTTAAAGGTTCAATTTCACAAGATGAGGAAAGAACCAACTTTTTAAGAATAACATTCTTAGCACCCATTTTTCATAATTCATCACGCAAATCTTTAAATGTAACTTGAAGTTCTTCTAAAGAAAAGGGTACATTGGTTACCTCATTGTCTTATTTGGCCATGAGGAACAGGTTTGCAACTTTATTTTTCTCATTTTCATCTTTCGAGCTATTATCTTCACTTTCACCCCATGCAGCCAACATTGCCTTCTTGAATCCCTTCTTGAAGTGCTTCTTGAGTTGGGGACCCTCGGCCTTCATATGTCAAGGTTTCTTGCATTCAAAACAAATGATCTCATCTTTCTTGTGATCATTCTTGAATCTACTTGACTCACTTTTGAACTTGTTGGGCTCTCCTTTGTACCCATCTTTCTTGAATAATCTCCTTCCTCCTTTTTTCTTACTTCTAAGAAATCTTTTGAACTTTCTTATAATGAGAGCTAGATCTTCATTTTCATCATTTGAGGAGTCTTTATCAGATTCGTCATCAAGAATAGAAGATTTGAAAGCTATTCACTTCTTCTTTTTGTTATCATCTTCATCATCTATCTTGATATTTATCTCATGAGTCATGAGTGAACCAATAAGCTCCTTCAAGCTAAGAGTAGTGAGATCCTTTGCTTCTTGAATGGTAGTGACTTTAGCTTCCCAACTCTTAGGCATGCATCTTAGGATATTTCTCACCAATTCTGCATTAGAGTAAACCTTATTAAGAGATTTTAGTCCATTGATAATATCAATGAATCTAGTGAACATTTCAGAGATAATTTCATCATGCTTCATTTTAAACAACTTATAATTGTGAACAAGTATGCTAATTTTAGATTCCTTGACTTGGTTGGTTCCCTCATGGATAACCTCAAGTTTATCCAAAATCTCCTTGGCAGTGTCACAGGTGGAGATCCTATTGAACTCATTTGGGTTAAGAGAGAAATATAGAAGGTTCATAGTCTTACCATTTTTTTGTATTTCTCTTATATCAGTCTTAGTCCATTCACTCTCAGGTTTAGGGACAGTTGGCCTTTCAACAGTCTTGGTAGGTCTTTTAGGTTCATGTATAATAATCTTTCAAAAGTTATAGTCTACGGCTTGGATGTAGATTCTCATTCTAACCTTTTAATAATTGTAATTTGTTCTATTGAACAAAAAGGGTCTGTTCATGGACTGACCTTCAAACTGAATAGGTCCAATACTGGTGGTTGTCATAAAAACTCTTAGATGATTATTTTAAAACAAGAGCCCAACCTCTTATGCCAATTGTCAGTTCGGGCAACTCAAGAGGGGGTGAATTGGGTTAAAAAAATAATAATAACAATTTTTAAAACTCTTATAAAATTTTTTAATTTCATAAGCAAATATGGCAGGTAGTAAAGCAATAAAAAAATTAAAGAGGTTAGGGAGAGAGAAAATGATCCAGACATCAAAATTTATAGTGGTTCGGCTTCTTCCAAGTCTACGTCTACTCCTCAAGACTCCCGTTGGGAATATCCACTACGATCGAATGCTTCACCAGCGCATTCAAAAACCTTTTACAGCCTCAAGAAGATTCTACAAAATAATTTCATGTTTTTCTAATCTCCCTTGAGTTCTTTTTTAAAGAGGATCACTCACTCTCTTAAAGGATCAAGGGTGACTCACTCTCTATTACAATAAATGCGAGAATCAAAGATTCACTAACTCACTCTCTTTACAAATTAATGAAAATAAATGAACAAGAAAGAGTGAGAATCGGCTAGAGAAGTAAATGAGAAATAAATGCTTTCTTGAACATTTTAAGATTTTGATTCAAGTAATAGAACAGTGTTCAGAGATTTAAAACTCTGAAAATTTACTCATTATATAACCATTGGAAGTAAATGACCGTTGATAGGTTAGTGGAGGTAATTAATACTCTGAGATTCAACCATTGGAACAAGTGCGAGATTTGAAATCTGCCGTAGGTGTCAACTCAAAGCCATTTTGTGTCAATACAAAATATCTAGGGTTTGGTTCTTCAAGTGATTGTGTCGACTCAGTTCTTCGTTGGTGTCAACCCAATTTCTGCATTTACCTCACCCACATAGTGGTATCGACTCATGAATCATTTGGTGTCGACCTCATGCCTTTCTTCAGTATTTCCAGGTAAGACTTTGGAATCGACTCATATATCTTTGGTGTCGACTCAAAAAGTTGCAGTCGACCTCGAGACTTTTAGAGTCAACTCATCTTCGTTTGGTGTCGACTCAGAAACTTTCAGACAGTCGCAGCTGTTTTGGTGTCGACTCTACTTTGTTTGGTGTTAACCCATATCTCTTGTTTCCGAAGGAAACATTTTTGTCGACACAAAAAATTTTGGTGTCGACCCTTTTTGACCTAGAATTGGGAAATAACTTGTAACTCTGGTATTGACCCATTTCTCTATGGTGTCGACTCATTTTTTTCCTGGAGGGTGTTTTGGTGTCGACTCACGTGAATTTGGTGTCTACCATAAAATCCAAAGTCTGGAACCCGAAGGATCATTTGGTGTCGACTCAAAATACTTTGGTGTCAACTCAAAATGAATCCCGGTCCAATACATAAGGTGTTGTCCCAAAATTTTTTGGTGTCAACTCATCTTAGTTCCTGAAACATCTTAAGGAAAGGAGTTAATGTGTCGACCCTAAATTTCATTTGTGTCGACACATTTGAGAATTTCAAGCGTGCTTTACCTTAAGATGTCGACCCAATTATTAATTGGTGTTGACACAAAACGTTTTTTCACAAGAACACTAAGTGCCAACCAATTTGATGCAAAGTGTCAGCACCAATGGCATAAGATGTCGACTCATTTGTCGCGTAGTGTCAACACTTACCTTTTTAAAAATAATTAAATATAATATTTAAAAATCAATTTAATTAAGAAAATAAATTATTAAAATTATCAAAATCTAATTAAAAAAATCTTAGGCTAATAGTCACAAAGTTGACTTATGCTTAGAATGTTATGTTTTAAACCATCAATGAGCAAAATATTTTTAATAAAAAGGAAAAAAATTTTACTAATACAACCAATTCCTATGATTTTTCACTTAGTATTGTCCCCAAATGTCACAAATTCACCATTTTTGGGCATGAGCGAGGCAAATATTGATTTGTCACCTTTCATGTATCTTGAGCAGGCACCATCAAGATATCACATTCTTTCCTTGAATGAGGACTTGAGACACACCTACAAAGAAAATTAAGTTTTGATTTTTGGTATTTAAATTTTTTTGGGTCATTTGCTGTTAGTCCTATATCGATGTGTTCCCTTAAGAACCCAAAATCCTTTTTGTAGGTAAACCATATAATCATTCTATGTGGACAATGTGTGACAGTGTGTTCATACTCATAACAATGAAAACAAGTTGCATTAGAATGATTTGAGGATGCTTTAACAAAGATGTTGTGCAAAAACTTTTATTTCTTCTTTGGTAGGTATCCAATACCAGCTTTGTCAAAAATATATTTTTGCATTCCAAGTAATTTATCCAAGTTTTCTTTTCCAATAGTAAACTTATGCACAATATTTGTAAGGTCTTCAACCTTCTCATTTAAAATTTGATTTTTATTCTTTAAGGAAAACACTTGGTTTGACAGCGAATATTTTTCTTCTTTTAAAGCATCAATTTCAGAATGAGTAAGAGCCAACTTTTTACGAATAACATTCTTAGCACTCATTTTTTTTAATTCATCATGTAAATCTTCAAATACAACTTGAAGTTCTTCTAAAGAAAAAGGGTCATTGGTTACCTCATTGTCTTCATTGGTCATGAGGCAAAGATTAGCAACATCATATTCCTCCTTTTCATCCACGAAGCTACTATCTTCACTTTCATCCCATGCAGCCAACATTGCCTTCTTGAATTCCTTTTGAAATACTTCTTGAGTTGGGAACATTCAGCTTTCATATGTACAGGCTTCTTGCATTCAAAGCAGATGATCTCATCTTTCTTGTGATCACTCTTGAATCTGCTTGATTCTCCCTTGAACCTGTTGCGCTCACCTTTGTGCCCATATTTCTTAAAGAGTCTTCTTCCTTTTTATTTTTTGTTTCTAAGAAATCTTTTGAACTTTCTTATGATGAGGGCTAGATTTTTATTTTCATCACTTGTGGAGTGTTCATCAGATTCATCATCAAGAATGGAAGATTTGAAAAATATTCCTTTTTTCTTTTTACTGTCATCTTCATCATCCATCTCTATATTCATCTCATGAGTCATAAGTGAGCCAAGAAACTCCTTCAAACTAAGTGTAGTAAGATCCTTTGCTTCTTGAATAGCAATCACCTTAGCTTCCCAACTTTTAGGCATCTCTGCATTAGAATAAATCTTGCCAAGCAATTTCAGTCCATTAATGATATCAGTGAATCTAGTGAACATTTCAGAAATAGTTTCATCATACTCCATCTTAAACAACTCATAATTATGAACAAGCATGCTTATTTTAGATTCTTTGACTTGGGTTGTTCCCTCATGGGTAACCTTAGATCTATCCCAAATCTCTTTGGCAGTATCACAGGTGAAAATTCTATTGAACTCATTTAGGTCAAAAGAGTAATACAAAAAGTTCATAGCCTTAGCAATTTTTTGTATCTCTCTTATATCAGGCTCAGTCCATTAATTTCTAAGATTTGGGATAGATGCCCTTTCTATTGTCTTAGTAGGCATTTTTGGTCCACTCATAATGACTCTCTAAAGGTCAAAGTCTACAGTCTGAATATAAATTCTCATCCTAGCTTTCTAATAATTATAATTTGCTCCATTGAATAAAAGGGGTCTGTTAGTGGACAGACCTTCAAGCTGAATAGGTCAAATACTGGTGATTGTCGCATATACTTTTAGATGGTTAAGTCAAAATAAGAGCCTAAGTTCTGATACCACTTGTTAATTCAGGTAACCCAAGAGAGGGTGAATCAGGTTTAAAACAATAATAATAATTTTAAAAATCTTTTCCAATAGAGAGTTTCAAACGGGTTTAGAGTTATCAAAACTCAATAGTTTGTGCTCATGTTTGGTGGGTCGTTAGATATACATGCTAACTACAACTTTTATGTTTTGGCCAAAGCTCGGATCTCATTGTAAACTATGGTTTTTAGGTCGGTAGTGTCGACTAGTCCGAAAGTAATGCACTTTAGTAGAATTGTAATATCTTGAGTTCTACTTATTCAAATGAGTTCAAATGAACTTTGGATGAAAGATAGAACAACAAGCTAAATCTGGACATAAAAAACATGATTAGAACTATTCTCTACATTGAGTTATGGAGTTCCAAAGATCAAGGCAGAAATATTCAAGTTCTCAAAAATCAAGTCCTTATAGGCTTAAGTCTCCTACTTATGATATGTCAAGGTTTTATCCCATTTCTTTCCATGCTTTTATTTTAGACTAGAATATAAAAGTTGCAGCCCACTTTTAAGTCATCAAACTCAAAAATAACAACACAAAATCACATGTCATATCATTCAAGAACACAACAGCCCCTATTTCTCAACTACGACGCCTTTTTCAGTTTGTCTTCGATTGTCAATTTTTAAAGTGTTTGAAGAGATGAGTTGAGGGATATTTTGAGCGATATTTGACATAATGTTTAGAGATTTCACTTACTTGTTTGAGGGCTCAAATGATGGTAGGATGGAAGGCCTTAGCTTTAGAAAAACACCTCTCCTTGATTCCTTATTGTTCTTCTCCTTCTTTTTCCTTCATTTTTCTCTCAAACTTATATGAACACTCAAGAACTATGAAGGTCTGGTCCCTCACCCCCTCTTGGCCGAAAATGTGTAGAGGAGAAAGAGGTGTTTGGCTTAATTTATAAGAGAAGGCTAGGGAACAAAGGGGGAACAAAATAATGAAATTTTAGTCCTTTTCTTTGCATATCACGTGGATTGATGAGACTTGGTGCAAGTTTTGATGAAACAAATCAGATTTGATGGAGATAATATAGCTAAGGTCAATTTGGGGAGACAAAAATATGATCCCACATCAATCAAGGGGTTTTACCTTAGTTTGTGTGCCCTTTTGTGCAAGAAAATGTTTTAAAAGTTAATTTGATATTTTTTTGGTGTAGTTTTCTAATTAAACTTATTATTCTAGTATGTTTATGATAAATTTAGTATTCTAATAAATTATCATAGTTTTCATAACAATTAATTAAATAGATATAGTCTTTTAAGTCAAATTAAGCTAGTTTGACAAAATATGACTTTTTAACTTATTTTAGTGTGTATGAATTTCAATAATAATTTGTTTGCTTTTGTTAGTATATAATATCATATTATTATGTATATTACTTGTTCAACAAGTGTTGGATCATCATAATACTTGATTGAACACTTTTCTCATCTTTTTAACCATAAAAGAAAGTAAAAAGTTACTTTTGGCACAACTCACAAGGTGGTCAGCCACTAAGGGGTATTTTGTCATTTTTGATATTATCTTATCCCTTGCTACTTAATTTTACTTAAATCTTTAGTTTATGGTGTTCATGTGTCAAAATTTAAATTTTTAGGACTTTTTACTGTACTAGAGGTAAAACGGTCATTTTACCCTAATTATGAAGATTTTTATTTTTAATTCGTTATTTCATGATAATTACTTGATTTAGAATGTTGGGAGGTTCTCTGGGTGTTAAGGTTTTGTTACTTGAGCTTTGGACCTTCTTAGGGTTTCTAGATCGAACTTAGGATTTTCGAGTTGAGTTAGGGTTTCGAACCTCTTCTCTATTCTATGGCCTCGTGGGCTATCCGTCACTAGTACTTAGAATTTAGGCTAGGTCTTTACATGGGTTATTATCAATCATGTTGTTACAACTAGGGTCCGAACCGGGTCGTTACAAACTACCCCATTCAACAAATTTTGCCCCTGAAATTTCGTCTCGTACTTCATAGTGTGAAAGGTTGGGGATAGTTTACTAGCATTGTGCCTTTTCGTCTTGAAGTTATCTTTCTCACTTCTGTGGTGCTATCCTAGAGCTCTTCTATTAACAAAATTTCTTTTCTTCTAGAGCACCTTGCTTTGTATCTCTACTGAGCTTTCTTCGAAGTTACGTCCTTGTATCTATATACAACTCGTGGTAACTCAATGGCTGACAGGGCATTGTATCGACAAGCATGTTAGCTAATCCTCTATTGAAGTTACTTGATTTGCATACCTTCACGTTACTCAATGTCAGGTTTTCACGTCGTTCTCCTTGAAATCGTATGATAGTGCCATTCTCTACTTGTGCCCATATCTTCTTCTATTGGCAATTGATGATAGCGTGATGTCTAGAGAGCTAGTCCATTTCAAGAATCACGTCGTATTCGTTAAGATCCATGTCTCGTAAGTCGCATGACATAAGGGTGTCGGTACTCTTAACGTGCACGTTCTACAAGCAAAGTCTACTCTCATGTAATATTCTAAGGGTGTATCGACGCTTAGAGTCTGCTCTAACACTTCAAGTTCTAAGGGCAGAGATTGCATACATGCCAAAGATATGAAAGAATGGGATGCTCCAAAATCAAACAATACTTAAACAAATGTCCTTCAAACTAATCTAGTACAACCAGATTCTGATAAAGAGAAGTGAAGCAATGGGTAGTCAAACTAGATATTTGCCTTAAAGTTACATCAGCTTAACGCACTTCAATTCAAGTATCCAAGTCTACTTCCCTGGTAAAGATTTTAAAAGTGTACACAGAATTCACAAAATTACTGCATCAGATTTTGGTTTCAGAATCGAGAGAAAATGAACGATGGCAAAAGATGTTATCAATGTTGAATGTTTGGAACGGGTAATTAACAAAAAATTGATATCGAGTTCTACAAAAGAAGAGTTAGTTTAAGGATGATGGTTTGAATTGGAGGATAATCAAATGCGAATACCGATAATTATCGAGGCAAGAAAACTTGAGGACAAGGGTATTTTTTGGGATTGAATTTCTAATAGGGTTACCAACAAAACTTGATGCATAAAGGTTACCGACGAACGATACTTGAAAGTACCGTTGAGGACTAATATAATAAGGAAGGACATGCAAATGAACTTCAAAAGGTTGACACAAGGGCTTGGGGTAAATGAGAAAAGGACATGTAAGGATGAAGTTGCAGGGTTCTAACGGTGTCTCTCAAGGTGATATCTAAAGCTTTCCCTAGTACGTACTCCTGTCTATGTAACACCCCAATTTCTTAACCATTAAAAACTCCAATGGTTCGCAAGAGAAAACCCCAAAAGAGAAATATCTTACCCAAAGAACCTGTGATTTGAAGTTAAAAGTTACTCGAAAAAAGTTTGAAAAATTTTAGTAAACACCCCTTGGAAAACAGGTTTTAAAGCTAAAAGGCACAAAAAAAAGACTGTTCGAGTGATCTCTCTGCAGTTGTAGCATTTTCACCCCCAAATAGAGAAACCGAGAGGTTCACATGACCGCTCGATAGACTGCTCAAGCGGTCCATCGAGCGGTCCAGCTCTGGACAGTATCCTAACTTTATTCTCAAAATGTGACTTCTCATATCAAAATAATTGCAAAAGTAACCTTTCATGCTATCCGTACAGAAGATTTAGGAATAAACGAGTATGCAAAACATCTTAAAGCACTTCCCAAACCATTAGAAACTGACGTCTTCCTATTGAAAAACATACAAACCAACCCAAATGTCCTCTCATGCACACAATAAATGTACTCTTGATCTAAAGGCCTTACAAACAAATTACTATCAAACTATCATACGATAGACAAAACTCCCTATCGTTGCACCCTAAAGCAAGCTCCAAGAGTCTTCAAAGATGACGACCTAACGAGGTTTCAATGCACACTCCTCCAAAAGATAACTCGATCCTCACGATCACCTAAAATGTTGTTAAATAACATGAGCCGAGACTCGTAGGAAAAATGGCTAACGATGAAAATATATGCATGACATGCGAAGGTGATTTTGCGACGTGCAACACATAAAGTTATCAAATATCACTTCCATTTTCTTACAAAACTCGTCACATAACCAATTTTTCTTACAAAATCCATCATTTAGCTTTCTTTCATTTTAACTTCAATATATCCATTTTAAGTTCTTAATAAACCGCCCACACACACACACACACACACACACTGTTTTTCAATTGTTTTCAAATCCAAATCGAATTTACCTTTCTAGCAAATCTTTGTTTTCTCCAACCATTAATTATCAAGTTTTTCTCAATGCATAACCAAGTTTTGTATAGCTGAATTATTGTTCAATATTCCATAGTTTTAGTGAAATTAACTATTTTATCCAATCATCTTATCATTCTCAATCAACTCAACACATTTTTGCATCACATCATTTTATCCATTCATCCAATTAAGGTTTTACCAACCCAATGTATTCATCAATTCATTCAAGTACCAAAGCCGGACGATGCCTATAGACTCAAGCATATTTATGGCCACCGGTCCACGTGAGATCCGAGAGATAAATATCCATTCCATAACCTGACACGAAAAGCACACATTTTTAATGTTTCTCGAAAACATTGATGGGTGGGTCGCTCGCAAGCACGTTTTTACAGGGATTAACCCGAATGAAGGACTTATCTTACATTGCGCAAATTTTTAGTCTTTTACCGATGAACAAACTCGTACCCAACCTTAATCATTCAATTTAAACATACGGTACTTCAACCATTTAATTGTTCCATTTCATTAACAATCGACCCGAATCCAACCGTCAACCCAGTTTCTCTCGCTAACACAACACAACCATATAGGGAAAATCATTAATTACTATCATTAGTTCCATAAGTCTTATATATCCCGATTTTACACTACTTAAAACCCCACCATCCCGTAGTAATTCCTAAAACTCATCATATTTTCATGGTTTGTTAAAAAATCCCTAGATTTCATTCATCATTTCACACATCCTTAAATTTATGGATTTTATTCAAAGTTCTCCACCCAACGATACACCATTTTTGTTAATTCTAAAGATTTATGAAGTTAACACATCTATGAAATAAATTAAGTTCTAATTTCTCAAAAATCTATCCAATTTTACCATCTGGCTCTACCGACCCCAAAACCCAAACTTTTTCTGTAAGTTTGACAATAATCAAATTCTAACTTTTTGAAAATACCAATTAAAGGTTTTGTCAACCCAAGGTTTATCAAATCATTTACCAATTTCATCATTTAAACCCAACAACCTGAAAAGCCCCAATTTTCTTCGTTTTCAACTTGAATCAAACCCTAACTTTTCAAATTACACATTTATTATGCTACAATGATAATATTAATGTAGAACCACCTCACATCACTTGAAAACATAAGATTTAATTTACTTTAACTCCAAACCCTAACTTAGGGTTTTCAAAACATAGGTTTTCATACCTTTCATGTATATAAACACAAATATTCAACTTATATCAAATAATAATTCAAAGATAGTCATAGATCATACCTTTAAGACCTTCCACCAACATGAATTGAACCTCTAGTGAGCTTCAAACCCTTAAAACCTCAATCACGCGGATACGGAGAAGCTCCCAATGCACATCCATGTTCTCCAACGATTGCTAACTCAGAAGAACGGTAAGAAATCTACTCCAACGGGACAAGGAAGACTCCATGGATCTTCAAAACCAAACCCTAGGTCACATACTTTGGTTTTAGAGAGAGGGAGAAGAGAAAAGAATGAGAAAACCAACCAAAAACCCGTAACTTATAGCTTCTGTCCAACACAAACCGCTCGTCAGTCTTGGGACCGCTCGAGCGGTCTCCGCAACTACACTATTGGCCCGACTTTAAACGGGCATATCTCTTTCATCCGAACTCCAAATAGGATCGTTCTTATGCTCAAATTGAAGCCCCAAAAGTCTACGTTTCAATGGTTCTAACCTCATACCAGAATTCATTTTGTACAAAAAGTCATGACCAAAATAGTGAAGGTATGTCACTTTTCTTCACACACTTTTAGCTTATTTTTGTTCTGACATCTTTTGAAAACTTGCTTTCCTCACTGAACATATCTTAACATGCGTATCCAAGCTCTAAATACTCTCTAATGACTTACCGAAATCAAGTTTTAATTCTTACCCAAAATTAGTAGTCAATCATTTTTAAATTAAAATGGGTCGGGCCACTACAGTCTACCCCCCTTAAAATAAGAAAACTCGTTGTATGAATCTCTGATCTTCATTCTCAATGCTCTTACTCGTCCTTTGCATGTAGATTCCTTACTGTTCCCAAACTCGATAGCGTCCTAACATGACTCGCTATAAGACTTAGATACAGTAGATTTTAGTTCTTATAACGTATAGATGATAATAATAATTAATACAACACATCCTATAGAGCTCCAACGCGATATGACGCATGATTTTCCATAACCCAAGGCCTGAAGGTTCACTAAACCTGGGCTCTAATACCAACTGTGACGCCCTGTCCTCTGAGCACGTCGGAACATACATAAATACAAATAAAGGAATATTTTAACCATTTATTCATATTTACATACTTTAAATATTACATCATAAAAGAGTTTGAACTGATTAAAATGTACATAGCGTTTACAGTTTCACCAAAAAAGTTTGAAAATTATAATAAGCACGGAAAAACTAATCAAAAAGAACAAAAAAAAAGGTCTCAAATCATCAGTGTATCAGCAGGGTCCACATGTTCCTGGTACTCACTATGTTCTTCAAATTCTTCTTTGCCCTATGGGACAACTCCCTCCAAAAACACCTCCTCACATGTGGCACGAATGCTACAAGCTAAAGCCCAAAAGAAAACTCCCTAAACCTTTTAACCAAACTCACAACAAAATATTTTACAACGCATATCATATAACACCCAATATAAATTAAAGTCAAGGAGACAGACAAATTTGACAATTATAGCATGGCAAGCATATATAAGAATAAGTGTACAAGTATGTGATGCAAAGGATACGATGCAAGTGTCCAACCCGACATTCATCAAAAATAAAAATAGGAGTTCCACTTTGGGACTTACTGTCATTTCCTCTCATTACACCAGGGACTTATTGTCATTGTCGTGAATGGACTTATTGCCATTGCCGTATATTGCACCATGAACTTATTGTTATTGTTATGATGGGACTTATTGTCATTGCTGCATATTGCAGCAAGGACTTATTGTTATTGCCATGATGGAACTTATTGTTATTGTCGTTCATTGCTTCAGAGACTTATTGTCATTGCCATGAAGGGATTTATTGTTATTGACTTTCATTGCTTTAGGGACTTATTGTCATTGTCATGGAGGAACTTGTTATTATTATCACCTCAAGGACTTATTGTCAATGCTGTGATAGGACTTGTTATTATTGCCCTCAGGAACTTATTGTCAATGCTGTGGAATTATTATCAATGCTATTCTCACGCCTCAAATTCTAAATCACGTGAAACACCCACAAACAACCATATAAAACACCCAACCCAATATGCACTCACAAATTAAAGCATATATGCATTTAATATATTTGCCAAATGGCATACATTACACGATTCTAATACTGAAAAAACATGTAATCATATAAGATCCAGAAAGAATAAAAGGAAGACTATAGATCTTTCGCCTCTCCAGCAATCCCGAATCAACCTGTGCGATCGGTACTTGAAAAATATTTTAAATCCCACAACGTGAGCCAAAGCTCAGCAGAAACTAGACAACACATACAATATAAGCTAAACATGCTAGAAAAATGAGGTGCAATTTTAGACTCTCTTTCAAGCCTTCAAAACGATTTTCACAAGCAAGGAAAAGCGAGGATAATAACCATATTGGACTCACAGGAGCCGCAAAAATGGTTTGAAAATGTTTTCATATCGCGATTCACGCGAGTCTTAAAAATACTTCAAAATTAGTTTTATCCATCCCATAATGCATTTCATGCAATCTATGATACATATAACTGGCCCTCACAAGCCACAACAACAGTTCTACAATAACACGGTGACACACACTCCACAAGGATTTTCTCGAACTCTCACCGAAGGACCACTGCCCCATCTAAAACACATCTCGAGCTTTCACCGAAGGACCTCCATCCCAACTAATACGCTTCTTGAGCTTGCACCGAAGGACCATCGTCTTAACTAATATGCTTCTCAGGCTTGCACCGAAGGACCACCGTCCCAACTAATATGGTTCTCGAACTTACACCGAAGGACCATAGTCCTATCTAATATACTTCTCGGGCTTTCACCGAAGGACCACCGTCCCAACTAAGCCTTGTTAACCTGGGTTAACATTCACATTTCCACGTACTACCACTACGTTTCACAAATCACGTCACATGCTACACACGCGACTTGCACAACACTTGCAACCCATGCAACATGCACCACATGGATCCGTTCCTCATATCTCACATATACATGCCTACAAAATCTCTGAGTTTTAATGCATAAAACCTTGTAATCCATCCACATAATCCGTACATAAATAAACTAGAGTTATAAATGTACATAACCAGTTATAAACGCACATGGCCAAATATAACTTCACATCATGACACCACCCATCACATAACTCAACATCCACTCACATAGACAACTAACAACCCACAAAACCAAGCCTAACCCGAAGGCCAACATCACTCCAACGCTTGAGCGCTTAACCACCGCTCGAGCGATCCCATACCGACATACATCTCTGCCACACCACCGCTCGAGCGCTCAACCACTGCTCGAGCACTCAACGCTTGGTGAAAAACCAAATGAAGAAATAAAACCAAATCCTCGCACGCAACGATGCACTTACCACCACAAACACAATCGTGCCCCAACAATCCGCATCTAACCATGCCCGTCACCCTCAAGGACGACACCTTAACAAACACTCGAGGCCACAACACGACCCCCGAAGCCACCACGCAACCAATAGAATCCCAAAAAAATCCAACAGTATTTCAGTCGACTAATCCCATATATCAATCACCTGAATACTGTTTCAAATCAATCAAAAACCAAGAACCCAACCACCAAAACACTAATGCCCAACATGGCCAACTCGGACCCACACACGCCAAACACAAGCCCACAACGCCCACATGCGCCCAACACAAACCCACGATGCCCACAGGCACCCAACACAAGCTCACGACGCCTACACACGCCCAACACAAGTCCACGATGCCCACACGTGCTCAACACAAGCCCACGATGCCCGCATGCGCCCAACACAAACCCACGACGCCCACAGGCACCCAACACAAGCCCACAACACCCACACCCACCCAACACAAACTCACGATGCCGACACATGCCCAACGCAAGCCCACGATGCCTACACAAGCCCAACACAAGCCCAACACAAACCCATGACGTCCACACGCGCCTAACACAAGCCCATGACGCCTACACACGCCCAACACAAGCCCATGATGCCCCCATGCACCCAACACAAACCCACGACGCCCCCAAAAAACATGAAACTTGATAAGAAAGGCCAACAAGGATGAAAAATAACCTTTTTCCAAACATTCGGCCAAAAATGGGTGAAAATCGGTTAAGAAATTTTGACATACCATCACTATTTTGATCATAACTTTTTTCACAAAAAGAATTTCAATGTGAGAGAAGTGTCATTAGATCGAAGACTTCCAGGACTTCAATTTGAGTGTAAGAATGACCCAATTCTGAGTCTGAACGATGAAGATATGCTCAAAACATAATGGCCCTACGCAGCCAGTCCGCTCGAGCGGACATTGCGGGCTCGAGCGAGCTACCACCCGAGAAAAATCCAGATTTTCCTATTTTTGAGTTCTAAGCCCCCAAAACTCTCAAACACTCACTATGATGCTTCAAAACACACATAAACCTACCAATTCGCATATATTAACACCCATGAACATACACAGCCCAAAACATTAAGAACCACCGAACAAAAATCCTCAAAACTCGGTTCACCCAATCGAAAACAACACAAAAATGGTTTAAAACTAAAACCCGATCTTTAAATCAATTTTTCATGCATTTTTAATTTGTAAAAATACACACGATTACACGTAGCACCCTTATAAGACATGAGAGTCTAGGATCCTACCTTGTTGAGTCAAAAACTCGACGCTTCGATCCACGTGCAAAATTAAACTTCGTTGGAATAAAATTCTGTCCAGATGAACATGTAGCCCACCATGCCACTAGTAGGGATCCGCTGTTGGATCGTCGAAAACCAAGGCCTGGGCCCTCAAAAAGTTAGAGAGAAGGTAGAGCGTTTGGGTTGGTTCAAAAGTTAGAGAGAGGAAGGGAAAGATATTTTGGAAAAAAAATATCTAAAGGAAGATATTTATAGGCTCGTCGAAAAATATCTTTCTTTTTTTTGAAACCCGCAGCACAGCGCCCAACAGCCCCAGGAACCAATCCCACATGCATATCTAAACCTAAACATGCATAAAAACACATAAACATGCTGAAGCAAAGATGCTAAACGCGCGTCGAAAAATGCCAAAAAAGAAAACGAGTCAGGGTCTCACAGCCATGATGGAATTTTTATTATTGCCGCCTCAGGGACTTATTACCTGTTATAGGGTTACCCATATTAAGACCAGGATTCTCGCTTGGTATTAACCCAAAGTCTAAGTTATCAGAACTAGAATGCTAGCAACGAATTCATGGTGCCTAACAATATCTATGATAAAGCATTTCAAACACCGGGGAGGCACCCAAGGTGTACAAGAAAAATATATCCCAAAATATTTACAAAAATAGCAATCAGGGATGCCCTAGACTTATAACCAAGCAGAATAATTCAACATAACCCATTCCAACAACGGTTTACACAGATGGACGAATATGCCAAAATGCAAGTGACAATTCTCAAGATACAATTCAAACTTGATGGCATGAGTTCTAATCATCGTACATTCACTTAAAAATACTAATCAACTAGCACAAATCAATCATCATATAAAACTCGGGTCTCATAGAAAATGGTACTTAAATCACACTTAGTAACTTTAAGGGTCCAACATTTAAATATTAAATTTAAAAGGACAGCTAGATTTTGGGACATCTAGACTTGGAATTAAGTTATGATTTTTAAACATCATTGAGATAAAAAAATATTTTTTACAATTCTTATGTTTAACACTAAGGCCAAAACTTAAGGCAAACGGGTGAGTAAAGCATTCTAAGCGAAAACGGTTCAGTACTTTTCTCAAAATTTTATTGAATATACGCCTCTGTTGGTCTCGATTTTGGGATAAAAATCAAATCCAAGTGAGCTCATTTTTGGATAAGTTCTAGTTAAACATGTCTCCTACAAGTTCCATGTTTACTGCTAAGGGTAGTTATTTGAAGCAAGTTAGATTTTTTGGCCATTTTATAAATAGGTTCTATTAGCTGCAAAAACTCAGCAAAGCAAATTTTGGATAGAGAGTTTAAAATAATTTTGAGGGACCTTCCCGAGGTATCTAGGTCTGATTTTTGGACAGAAAGTAGTTTAATATGTTTGCTACAATGTTCATGTAGCCCACGTTTAGAGTAGGTCACTAAAAATAGGGATTTTTGGCTATGCAAAAGTATGTGACAGAAGTGTCCTTTAAGGGTTGAAACACAATTGAGAGTTTCAAAGGGGTTTATACTTATCAACACTCAATCTTTTCTGCTTATTTTTGGTGATTAGTTAGATATATATTTTACCTACAACCTTTATGTTTTGGCCAAAACTCGGATCTCATTGTAAACTAGAATATTTAGGTCGGTAGTGTCGACTGGTCTGAAAACGACACACTTTGGTAGAATTACAATATCTCGAGTTCTACTTATTCAAATGAGTTGAAACCAACTTTGGATGAAAGATAACACAACAAGATAAATCTGGAGATAATGAACATAATTGGATCTATTCTCTACGTTGAGTTATGGAGTTCCAAATAACAGGATAGAAACATTCAAGTTCTCAAAAATCAAGTCCTTATAGGATCAAGTCTCCTACTTATGATATGTCAAGGTTTTGTCCCATTTCTTCGCATGCTTGTGTTTTAGACTTCAACATCAAGGTTCTAGCACACTTTTAAGTCATCAAACTCAAAAATAATAACACACAAACACATCTCATATCATTCAAGAACACAATAGCCCTTATTTCTCAACTACGACGCATTTTCGGTTTGTTTTTTGTTGTTGATTTTTAAAGTGTTTAAAGAGATTAGTTGAGGGATATTTTGAGTGATATTAGATATAAGGTTTAGAGGTTTCACTTACTTGTTTGAGGGTGAAAGGATGGTAGGATGGAAGAACTCAGCTTTAGAAAAACACCTCTCCTTAGTTCCTTACTGTTCTTCTCCTTCTTTTCCTTCCTTTCTCTCTCAAACTTATATGAACACTCAAGAACTATGAAGGTCTAGTCGCTCACCCGCTCTTGGCTGAAAATGTGTAGAAGAGAAAGGGGTGTTTGGCTTAATTTATAAGAGAAGGCTAGGGAACAAAGAGGGAACAAAATGATGAAATTTTAGTCCTTTTCATTGCATGTCATATGGGTTGATGAGACTTGGTGCAAGTTTTGAGGAAACAAATCAGATTTGGTGGAGGGAATATAGCTAGGGTCAGTTTGGGGAGACAAAAATATGATCCCACATCAATCAAGGGAGTTTACCTTAGTTTGCGTGCCCTTTTGTGCAAAAAAATACTTTAAAAGTTAATTTGATGTATCTTTTTGTGTTTTTTTCTGTTGAAACTTATTATTTTAGTATGTTTATGACAAATTTAGTATTTTCATGAATTATCATAGTTTTTATAACAATTAATTAAATAGATATAGTCTTTTAAGTCAAATTAAGCTATTTTGACAAAATATAACTTTTTGACTTATTTTATTGTGTATGAATTTCAATAATAATTTATTAAATTTTGTTAGCCTATAATACCATATTATTATATATATTACTTATTCAACAAGTGTTGGAACATCATAATATTTGATTGGACACTTTTCTTATCTTTTTAAGCATAAAAGAAAGCAAAAGCTACTTTTTTGCACAACTTCCAAGGTGGTCGGCCACTAAGGGGTATTTTGTCATTTTTGATGTTATCTTGTCCTTTGCTACTTAATTGAATTTAAATCCTTGATTTAGGGTGTCCATGTGTTAAATTTAAATTTTTAAGACTTTTTACTTACTATGAACAAAACGGTCTTTTTACTCTAATTATGAGAATTTTTAATTTTTAATTCATTATTTCATGATAATTACTTGATTTAGAATATTGGGTAGTTCTCCGGATGTTAAGGTATTGTTGTTTGAGCTTCGAACCTTCTTAGGATTTTTAGATCGAACTTAGGGTTTTCGCATTGAATTAGGGTTTCGAACCTCTTTCGTGTTCTATGGCCTCATGTGCTATCCGTCACTAGTACTTGGGGTTTGAGCTGGGTTTTACATGGGTCATTATCAATCATGTTGTTACAACTAGGGTCCCAACCGGGTTGTTACATTTTCCTTAAGATGTTGACTCAATTATTAATTGGTGTCGACACAAAACATTCTTTTCAAGAACTGTCACGCCCCAAACACCAGGGTCACGCGAAAGCCCACCAAAGCAGTTATTTCAGAAAATAAAGTTTGCAGTTGGAACATCATCAACTAAAAAATATTACAATATTTGAATAAAGATCCCCAAGTTTATCTGTCATCAATAGAAATCCTGCAAACTCATAGATATTTTGAGCCTCAAAAGATATTTATAACCTTCTATAGAAATTCGCACCCAGGACCCACTGCTCGAGCGCCAAAGCACCGCTCAAGTGGACCCCTTGCCGTCATAGGTCCTGCCACACCACCGCTCGAACACCCAAGAACCGCTCGAGCGGACCCCACTCCGAGCCACGCTCAAGCGCACACCCACCGCTCGAGCGGTCACACCATGGGTCAACACTCTGCCACCAGCCCGTTCGAGCGAGCTACTCACCGCTCGAGCGGTCGTCGCTGGGAGAGAAAATTGAAAATGCAACCAAAACCGAACTCCCGCATGCTTAACACGTATAGCACCTATACAAAACATGTTGTTCTACAATGGACACATAATCCATGCAACATAGAGATACATATATGGAAAGAAACGCATCAACATATATAAAGATCTCAAAAAGAGACAAGTCCGGGTCTCACAACTCTCCCCCCTTAAGGAATTTTGCCCTCGAAATTCGCAACAAGGTCACGAGGTAAACAGGTCAGGATATCTATCATGCATCCCAGGCTCAAGCTCCCATGTCGCTTCTTTAATCCCGCGTTGAAGCCACAGAACCTTGACATAAGCAATTGTCCTCCCCCGCAACACCTGCTCCTTTGTATCAAGAATTCTCACTAGACGTTCCTCATAGGTGGCATCCTCATCAACCCGCAGCTCAGCCCAATCTAACACATGAGAAGGATGAGGCTCGTACCTTCAAGGCATAGAAACGTGGAACACGTTATGCACAGTTGCTAACAGAGGTGGCAAAGCTAAACAATAAGCAACCTCTCTAACCCAGTCCAAGATCTCAAACGGCCCAATGAAACACGGTGATAGCTTCCCGCTATGACCAACCCTCATCAAATCTCTACGTGTTGAGACCTTCAAAAACACGTGATCTCCTACAGCAAACTCCAAAAGTCTTCTCCTCTAATATGCATAACTCTTCTGACGACTCTGAGCTGTCAAAAGACATTGATGTATCACTGCAATCTTCTATGTCATCTCTCGCACCATGTAGGGTCCTAAGACTGTGGTCTCCCCCACATTGGCCCAACAAACTAGTGATCTACATGGTTTACCATACAAAGCCTTATACAGTGCCATCCTAATACTTGACTGATAGCTATTGTTGTATGCAAACTCTACCAACAGTAGATGATCATCCCAAGAACCTCTGAAGTCTAGAACACAAGCTCTCAGCATATCCTCCAGAATCTGTATAGTCTTCTTAGACTAACCATCTGTCTGGGGGTGAAAAGCAGTACTAAACATCAAGTTCTTCCCTAAAGCCTCTTGAAGACTCCGCCAAAAGCGCGACGTGAAGCGCGGGTCTCTGTCAGAAATAATAGACACTAGTACTCCGTGCAACCGTACTATCTCTCTGACATACAACTGACTTAGTCTCTCCACTGAATCCTTCACATGGATGGGGAGGAAATGTGCAGACTTCGTCAACCTATTGACCACAATCCACACGGCATCGTGTCCCCTAGGTGAATGAGGAAGTCCTGACACAAAGTCAATTGTGACGTTCTCCCATTTCCATTCAGACACCGGTACAGCTGTAACAATTCGCCTGGCTTCTGGTGCTCCATTTTTACCTGCTGACAGGTAAGGCACCGAGAAACAAACTGAACCATGTCCTTCGTCATTCCTATCCAATAAAACTGACGACGTAAGTCATGGTACATCTTTGTGCCTCCTGGATGACACTCACACTTGTTGAACTTCGCGTGCAAGCGATGCATTCTCAAAATCTGTAGCACGATCCGCAGGTGATCCTCGTGTGCCTCCCTAGTGGGTGAATATATCAGAATATCATCCACGAACACCACTACAAAATTTTCCAAATACTGATGGAAGATCCGATTCATCAAACCTATGAATGTGGCTGGTGCATTCGTCAGACCGAACGGCATGACCAGAAACTCGTAGTGACCATAGCAATTTCGGAAGGCAGTTTTCACTATGTCCTCGTCCCTAATTCTCAACTGGTCATACCCCGATCTCAAGTCAATCTTCGAGAAACAACTCGAACCCTTTAGCTGATCAAACAAATCGTCTATCCTCGGCATCGGATACTTATTCTTCACTGTTACCTGATTTAGCTTCCGGTAGTCAATACACAAACGCAAGGATCCATCCTTCTTCTTTGTAAAAAGAGCAGGAGCTCCCCACGGCGAAGTACTTGGACGTATAAACCCCCTATCTAGCAACTCTTGAAGCTGTACCTTGAGTTCATACAACTCAGCGGGTGCAAAGCAATAGGATGGTATGGATATGGGAGCAGCTCCGGGAACTAGATCAATGGAGAACTCTACCTCACTGTTCGGTGGCAACTCAAATAGATCTTTAGAAAAGACATCTGGATAGTCGCAGACCACCGGAGGTAACTCTCCCCGATCTCTAACTACCTCATCCAACATAAGAGCTGAAAAGAGGAAACCCAGGTTTCCCTGGTTCCGTATAGCGCCTGGTATAGTCACCAAACCCTCATCCCGGTCTCCCATAAAGCTAAAATAATCTCCTGTCGGGTACAAATCATTACCCTTCGTCAATCGCAATCGATAAAGGCATGATAGGTGGTCAGCCAATCCATCCCTAGTATGACATCAAACGTGGTCTTGTCTAGAATAACAAGGTCAAACTCTAAACAGCGATCGGCAACCTCCAACACACAAGATCTACAGACAAGACTTAACTTCACACTCCCACTGACTGGCGTCTCTACACTCATAGTACCACCTAACCAGTCTATTTCCAACCCCAAAAAAGATGCAAATGCAGACGATATAAATGCATGTGATGCTCCGGTGTCTATGAGAACACTGGCCCATGATCTATAGACTAGAAAAGTACCTCTGATCATGGAGGTGGTAATAGCAGCATCGGGCACGACTGGTGCACTGGATGAACTGGGATTCGCAAGCACATAAGCACTAGCCTGCCCACTGTGGCCCTGTTCCGTAGACTGTCTACCTGACTGTACCGATGCACCCCCTTCTGCAAACCGAGATAACTGACGTCCCTGGATTGATGGAGTAACAGGTGCTCCAGCTGTGCTCTGCACGCTCCCTCCTCTGGGGCAATCCCTCCTAATGTGCCCAAACTGGCCACACTCATAACATATCACTGGTCCTCTCCCCTGAGCCTGCAGCTGTGAGTGTGCCTGGGCAGGCGCTGCACTCCTACACTCTGCCGCACGATGCCCTGGCCGCTGGCATCTATGATAAAGCGCCCTCTGATCCGACCATCCAGTTGAGACTGCGGGATGTGTGGATACAGAAGACTGCGGCGGATAAAACCCCACCGGATGAGAACTCAGACCAGATGTCCGTCGATGCTTGTTCTCCCTACGCCCCTGAGACTAAGCACATTCCCTTCCTTACTGACCCCGACTGTCCCTATCTTTGCGTGTCTCATTCAGAGTGTCCTCCACTTTCATGGCCATCTGTGCCAACTCAATGTAGACCTGCATCTGGAATACCGCCACTCTGTCCCTGATAGCGGGCCTTAAACCCCTCTCGAATCTGTTCTCCTTGAAGTCATCAATAGGTATGATCTCTTGGGCAAACCGAGACAAGCTAGTGAACTCAGCCGCATACTCCACAACTGACATCGTTCTTTGAGTCAAAAACAGAAAATTCTCTCTATAGCGATCCCTCAAAGTCGCTGGAAGGTATTTCTCCAGAAACACCCTTGTGAATGCCTCCCAAGTGCCTGCCACTGTGGTCTCGGCGAACTTCCACCACATGTGAGCACTCCCTCTCAGCTGGAAGGCGGCACATATAACCCTCAGATCATCTTCCTCTACCTGAAGCGAATCCAAGATCCTGGTAACCAGCTCCAGCCACTCAGTGGCAATCGTGGGGTTGAGATCCTCAGAAAAGGTAGGAGGGCCCATACGGCGAAACTCACACATCACAACCGTCGCCCTCGGCTCAGGTATACTCTCCCTTCCCTTAGTGGCCTCAGCCAGTTGCCGGATGGAGCCAACCATCTCACGCAACAAATCTCCCTCGCCAATCAGTCCTTGGGGTGCATTAGCATCCCGAGCATCTGGGACTGGAATGTCCCTTCGGCCAACACCACGGCCACGGCCTCGACCTCAGCCTCGTCCTCCCTGCGTGGACATAATTTTATACGAAAGTAATATAACAGGATAAGCTTTCCTATAACATGTTATTGCTAACGTAAAAGACATATCACATATAAGTATGCTAACACATAGCCAGTTAGATCATGTCATCACATATCTCACATACCGAGGAAAACCAACAAGAAAGACTCGTCCACCTGAACAACCTACTCAGATTCCTAGCTAGAAATCACGTCCGCAAAATGCGTCTCTAACTTGGCTCCCAAGTTTGTCAATCCAAACGCC
>JAOTRH010442490.1:0-32491 GCA_034768845.1 Heliamphora exappendiculata
AATTCTTTAAAAAGTTATTTGAATTCTTTAAAGTGTTTTTAATCTAGATGCACGTAAAATAAAATTTAAAAAAATCTTATTTGTAAACAAAGTCACTAAAGATAAAAAATGAAAAAAAAAAGTATTTTTTGTCCTTAATATTTTGTTTCCAAATTTGATTGGTCGTATTTTTTATTTTTAAGTTTTTCTCGTAAAAATAATTTAACTGAGAGATAAAAAAAAATTACTAAAGCGAAAAAAAAACCAACTCAATTCTATTGAATTTGATTTTTTAAACTATACATACACAACTCTTGACTGTACAATTTTTTTACCCCATTAAAAAATACATAAAAAATAGTATTTGATTTTTTCATCCCGTATTTTCTTACCTCATTCTCGATTAAATAAATTAAATATATTTATATATGCACATATATATAAAATTTATTTTTAACAATATAATATGACTAAAATACAAATATATTACACTTAGGGTTGATTCTTTACTTTTATTTCTTTTTTTGTAAAATTCTAATTATTGATCAATATTATTATTTTAATATCTTATTATGTAATTTTTATTATTATTAATCCCCTTTGAAATAAAAAAAAATATTCTCCGTTATGACCTATCCCTGCCCCATAATCAATTCTATTGAATGGGCAATATTATTTAGATGAAAAAAATTTTAAAAATTGAACTTTTTTTTTTCTAGTTAACTAATTCTAAAAAGATAAACGTAAAAATCTATTCCCTAATTGATCTATTTTCAATCTAAGAAGTTATTATTTTTGTTAAAATGTAATAATAAACTTGTGTTAAAGGTGTTAATAATCAATAGGGATGTTCAAAAAACTAATGAAACTGGTAAGTTAGTTTGGATCGATTACACCCATATAGTTCAGTAGTTCTGTATTTTGCATAAACGAATTGATTCTTGTTCCAAATGATTAGAAATTGTTTTCATGTATTGTGTATAAAGAAAAAAAAAGCTTTAAAATACTATTTATTTTATTTTATATGTTTTCTCTTCTCTTTTTTTTTCTCTTTTATTATTATTTTTTCATAATATCGTAATATTGTATGATTTATAAACTATTAATAATAAATAAAATATAATTCATAATTCATAATTTATAGACAGGCGACCTCACTTTATAAGAATTTGAAACAAATAATAAAATAGAATATAAAGAAAAAAAAATATAAGTAAAAATATAATAGAGAAATAAACAAATATATATATATATATATATATATTATTTTTTTAATGTAAAATATGTAACAAATACTTACTTTTAGAACCACGGTGTTATTAAGTGGTTCGGTTCAGTTCGATTTCATGATACATGTATTTTGGTTTTAATTTTTAAAGTCTTGGAACCGTTCAAAATGGCTTAGTTCTTAATTTAACTTAAAGTTAAACAAAATTAAACTGCAAACTCATTTATTAGTCGGAACAATTTGATATAGAAAAAATATTTGACATTTTTTCTTTTTTAAATAAAAATATACATTTTAAACTTATATTTGGTCTAGTTTCTTTATGCATTCTTCTAGTTAATTTTTAAAAAAGTTAACCCAAAAAAACATACTTGTTCCATTCCTCTTGATGGTGTTTCCTTTGGATATGAGCTCCAAATTCGTTAGATCGACTTGAGACAGAAGAAGGAAACCGTTAAAAAAGGGACCGGAGTTTCCTCGGGTGGGCCCTCTCTGACGGTCAAGTTAGAGCTCCGGTGGAGTAACCCTCAATCTAGTATAAAATCTCTCTCTCTCTCTCTCTCTCTCTCTCTCTCTCTCTCTCTCTCTCTCTTATTTATTAGTTCTAGAATGCGTACCTTTTCCTTTCTTGTTTAATCCTTTTACACGCCTGTTGAGCCACATGGTTAACTAACAACGTGGAGACTTATATAACAGAATAAAAGGAATCTGGAGTCACTCCATGCACCTTCCTTTACACGCGCTTCCTGATAAAGAAATGTGGCTGATCAGCCGTATCTCCTTTCTTCTCAACGCCCTGGGCCGTTCACCTTAGGCCAAAGAGTGCTGTGTTGGAATTTTGCTAGCTGGATCATGGGCTTCACACAGCCTCTCGGGTAAAATTACCCATCTCCCCATCAATAGTCCCATGTTCTTCGCCTGCCTTTCTCATACAAAAAAACAGGTCAAGAATACAAATAGAGTGCCGTACCTATTCACACGTAATCGAGAATGAGAGATAGCCACCACGTGTTGAGGACTCTCTGTGACGGCGCCTTAAATGCATTTTGTACTTCTCTAGACAAGACACGAGGGGTCGCATTGGCGCGTGGATAGACCACTCACATTACACCTTTTTGTTCTCCTCTCACCCCTACCGTTGATTAAGTGACAGTTGGTTATATCTGGGCCATCAATGGTTTTAGGTTCCCTTGACGTCTTTTGAACACAGAGAGAAATAGAGATCATTTACTCCATTCGATTAGTTCCTTGGCGTTCATAGAGTGGCTCCAACCGTTTGGACTGCACATAACCGAAGTTGTCGCCTTCTGGTAACTTTCCTAGCCCTTGTTAATCATTTGTAGTTTTCTTTCAATTGTATTTTCAATTCCAAGTCCCTAAGTTCGAGTAGTGCCTCAATATCATTCAACATACTTTAGGGCTTATGTTTGGGGGTGGAAACCAAGTTGTATTATCTAGTGATTCCGAAGAAGTAGAATCCTTATTTCTGGAAGTTAGGCATAATGAAGTCCTAATCCATCCAGGAGTATCGTCTTCGAGCGCCACACCAATCACCGATTACATTCTCTACTAGTTACACTGTAGGGCCTAGTAACCCTGTCCCAACCTATAAGCCTAACCCTGTTCCTTTTTACGCCTTTCAAGATGAGAGATCCTCTACAAGGATAAAAAGGGCTCAGGTTGATCAGGCCTTCTCCACATAAGTTAGCCTAAGGCCTAAGGGCCAGAAGGGCTCAGGCTGATCAAGCCTTCTCCATAGAAGTTAGCCTAAGGCCTATGGGTCGAAAGGGCTCAGGCTGATCAAGCCTTCTCCAGAAAAACTTTACCTAAGGCCTAAGGCCTAAGGGTTAGAAGGGCTCAGGCTGCTTAGGTCTTCTCCACAGAAGATAACCTAAAGCCTAAGAGTCGAAAGAGCTCAAGCTAATCGGGCTTTCTCCAAAAACTTTGCATAAGGCCTAAGGATTAAAAGGGCTTAGGCTAATCAGGCCTTCTCCACATAAGTTAGCTTAAGGCCTAAGGGTTAGAGGGGCTCAGGCTGATCAGGCCTTCTCCAAAAAACTTAGCCTAAGGCCTAAGGGTCAGAATGGCTCAGGCTTATCAAGCCTTCTCCACACAAGTTAGCCTAAGGCCTAAGGGTCAAAAGGGCTCAAGCTGATCAGGCATTCTCCACAGAAGTTAGCCTAAGGCCTAAGGTTCAAAAGGGCTCAAACTGATCAAGCCTTCTCCATAAAACTTAACTTAAGGTCTAAGGGTCAGAAGGGCTCAGGTTGATCAGGCCTTCTCCACAGAAGTTAGCCTAAGGCCTAAGGGTCGAAAGGGCTCAGGCTGATCATGCCTTCTCCACAAAACTTAGCCTAAAGCCTAAGGGTCAGAAGGGCTCAGGTTGATTAGGCCTTCTCCACAGAAGTTAGCCTAAGGCCTAAGAGTCAAAAGAGCTCATGCTGATCAGGCCTTCTCCACAGAAGTTAACCTAAGGCCTAAGGGTCAGAAGGGCTCAGGCTGATCAGGCCTTCTACACATAAGTTAGCATAAGGCCTAAGGGTTAAAAGGGTTCAGGCAGATCAAGCCTTCTAAAAAAATCTAACCCTTCCCTAAGGTCAGAAGGGCTCAGACTGATCAGGCTTTCTCCACAGAAGTTAGCCTAAGGCCTAAGGGTCAAAAGGGTTCAGGCTGATCAAGCCTTCTCCATAGAAGTTAGCTTAAGGCCAAAGGATCAGAAGGGCTCAGGTTGATCATGCCATCTTCACAAAACTTAGCCTAAGGCCTAAGGGTCATAAGGTGTTAGCTCAAGGGTTTTTTATTTTGATTTTAATAATTTTTATAATTTATTTTTTAAGAATAAATGACTTTAAAAGGATAATATTTTAATATTTCTAAAATAAAAGTGTTAACACATTTTGAATAAATGATTTGACACCTTAGCCAAAAAAAAATGACTTATTTCTAAAAAAGATTAAAACACTTAAGTATTCTTGCATGAGAATACTTTGTGTTAAACTTAATTAAAAAATAAGTGAAATATTTTAAAGGTAAAGTATAGTTGAGTCACATCAAGTGTGTCAACCCATTTGAACAAATAGTTTAACACTCTAACAGTTTTATGAAATTATCTTTCAAGTATCAAAGTTAGTGTTGACACAAACAAATTTTGTGTCAACACAAAAGAGCCGTAGCTCTCAGGACTCAAAATGAGTCGGCACAAATAAGTTTTGTGTCGACACAAAAGTGTCTCTCACTTTTGGTGTTAGCCCAAGGGCTTTTTATTTTGATTTTGATGATTTTTATAATTTATTTTTTAGGAATAAATGACTTTAAATGGATAATATTTCATATTTTTAAAAGTGTAAGTATTAACACATTTTGATCATTTAGATTGACACCTTAACCAAAAGAATTGACTCATATCTCAAAAGGATTCAAACACTGAAGTATTCTTGAATAAAAATATTTTGTGTTGTTCTTAATTGAAAATTAAATCAAACACTTTTAAGGCAAAGTATACTTGAAGCACATCAAGTGTGTCAACCCCTTTGAACCAATGGTTTACACCTTAATAGTTTTCATAAAGCCACCTTTCAGGTATCAAAGTTAGTGTCGACACAAACAAGGTTTGTGTCAACACAAAAGAGCCTTTGCTCTAAAGGACTCAAAAGAGTCGACACAAATCAATTTTGTGTCAATACAAAGGTGATCATCACTTTTGTTATCCAGAAATTTGGGTTGACATAGATAAAAATTGTGTCAACACAAAACAACTGAGGCCACCTGCAGATTTTGAGGTGTCGACACCTACTAAGGATGAGTCGACACAAAAGTCCCAAGGCTGCCTGCAAGGTTTAGCGTCGACATCAAAGAAGACATGAGTCGACACGAGTCGACACAAAGTGCCTCATCTCGGATTCTAAAGTACATTTGAGTCAACACCAAGTTGAAGTTGAGTCGACACAAAAGAACCGAGGCTTCCTGCAAAAATTCGTGTTGATACCAAAGACAAGTTGAGTCGACATAAAGTGGTTCCTCCATATGCTGAAGTTTCAAATGAGTCGACACCAGATCCAAATGTGTCGACATCATGATATTGGTAAGGTAGTGTGCAGAATTTGTGTCGACCCCTCAGAAAATTTGTGTCGACCCAACCACTTACAAGGACCTGCCCTAGACATTTTGTGTCGACACCAAAAGTCTTTATGTCGACACCGGCGACGAAAATTCAAATCGCAGTAGATCTCAACGGTTGGAATTTTGGCATTTTTTACTCCCACCTACCTCCAACGGTCATGAATGCACAAGAACTTATATAAGGAGTAACTTCTCAGCATTTAAGAAATCTGGATACTTGTATTCACTGTTCTATTGTTCAAATCAATTTCAGAAATCTCAAGCTCACATTTATTGTTGTAACTCTAGTTCTTGTTTCTCACCTCTCTTTACCTTCTTATTTATTGTAAATTATTTCTGTAAACAGAGTTAGTGTTCTTCATTAATACATCTCATTTATTGTATTCAATGGTGAGTCACACTTTATCATTTGAGTGAGTGAGTAAAACTCATCAAATAAGAGTTCAAGAGAGATTAAAAGAAAATGAAAGCTTATTTTCATAGGATCTTCTTGAAACTGTTAGGATTGTGAATGTGCCCGTAAACATTCACTTCATTCAAGCGAAGTCTTGAAAATTGTAAATGCTTGAAATACGCCCGTAAAGTATTCTTTATAGTGAAAATACTCAGGAAAAATTGAGGAGTTGACGTAGGCTAAACTAAAACCGAACTACTATAAATTCTTGGTGTCTGGTTCTATCTCTCTATCTCTCATCTTTTAATATTTGCATTGCTTCAATTTTTGCTTAATTTACTTTATTTGAATGCAATATTAAAAGGGCTTTGAAAAAGGGTTTTAGTTGTTAATTTTTTTTAAAGACCCAATTCACCTCTCCTCTTGGGTTGTCTTGTTCTAACAATTGGTATCAAAGTTTGAGCTCTTACTTGTGACTTAACAGTCTAAGAGTTTTATATGGCAACCACTAGTATCAGACCTATTCAATCCGAAGGTCAGTCGACCAATAGACTTTCTCTGTTCAATGTAACAAACTATAACTATTGGAAGACTAGAATGAGAATCTACATTCAAGCCGTAGATTATGACCTTTAGCGGGTTATTATAAATAGACCTAAAAGATCCACAAAAACTGTTGAAATGGCTGCTGTCCCAAAACCAGAGGCTAAATGGACTGAAACCGTCATAAGGGAGATACAAAAAAAATGCTAAAGCCATGAATCTCCTGTACTGCTCACTTGACCTAAACGAGTTCAATAGGATCTCGACTTGTGACACCGCTAAAGAAATTTAGGATAGACTCGAAGTTACCCATGAGGGTACCAATCAAGTGAAAGAGTCAAAAGTCAGTCTACTTGTTCATAATTATAAATTATTCCAAATGAAATATGATGAAGCAATTTCTGATATGTTTATTCGCTTCACTGATATTATAAATGGACTGAAATTTCTTGGCAAGATTTACACTAATGCAGAAATGGTAAGAAAAATTTTGAGGTGTATGCCAAAGAATTGGAAAACTAAGGTCACGGCCATTCAAGAAACCAAGGACCTGAACAGGCTCAGCCTAGAAGAACTTATTGGTTCTCTCATGACCCATGAGATGAACATCAAGATGGATGATGAGGAAGACAATAAAAGGAAGAAAGGCATCACTTTCAAGTCCTCAACTCATGATGAAGAATCTGAAGAAGAATCCTCCAGTGATAAAAATGAAAATATGGCTCTCATCACAAATAAATTCAAGAAGTTTCTTAGAAAGAAGAAACAAGGAGGAAGAAAATTCTTCAAAAATGAAGAATACAAGGGAGAACCTAACAAGTTTAAAAGTGATTCCAGTATATTCAAAACAGATCACAAGAAGAATGAAATAATCTGCTACAAATGCAAGAAACCTGAACACATCAAAGCTGAATGCACTCAGCTTAAAAAGCAATTCAAAAAGTGCTTCAAGAAAGCCATGATAACAGCTTGGGGCGAAAGCGATGACAGTAGCTCTGATGATGAAAAAGAATAAAATGAAGTGGTCAATCTATGCCTTATGGCCAAAGAAGATGATGAAGTAACTTCTGACTCCTTTTCCTTAGAAGAATTACAAAATACTTTTGAAGATTTGCATGGTGAGTTGAGAAAAATAAGTGCAAAGAATTCTATTTTAAAAAAATTAGTTCTTTCCTCCTCAACTGAAACAGAGACTTTAAAAAGTAAAAAATCTGTTTTGACAAAACAAGTCTTTGATCTGAAAAATAAAAATAAGATTTTGAATGAAAGAGTTGAGGATCTTACAAAAATAGTTTATAAGTTTACTCAAAGAAAGAAAAATTTTGATATACTTCTTAGAATGCAAAAATGTATTTTTGACAAAGCTGAAATTGGTTATAAACCCAAGAAGAAATAAAAATTCTTAAGCCATATTTTTGTCAAGGCATCTTCAAATCACTCAAATGCAACATGTTTTCTCTGTTATGAAAATGAACACGTTGTCACACACTGCCCACACAGAAAATCTTCTAATGCTTCTGTCAAAAATGCTTAGGTTCCTAAAGGAACCATCCTCAAGGAACTAACACCAAATGACCCAAGAAAATTTGGATACCAAAGATCAAAACTTAATTCTCCTTGCAGATATGTCTTAAATCCTCATTCAAGGAGGGGATGTGATATCTCGATAGCGCTTGCTCAAGGCACATGGCAGGCGACAAATCGATGTTTGCATCTCTCAAACCAAAAGATGGTGGATTTGTGACTTTTAGAAATAATAGCAAAAGAAAAATCATAAGAATTAGCTATATTGGTAAAATTCTTTTCCCTTCATTTGAAAATATTTTGTTTGTTGATGGTTTGAAACATAACCTTCTTAGCATAAGCCAACTTTGTGACAAAGGTTACAAAATTGTGTTTGATCATGCTAAGTGCGTTATTGAAGATTCAACCAATAACAAAGTTATTCTTGAAGGTCATAGGCATAAAAATATTTATACATTTACTCTAAATAATCTTTCTAAGAATGACACCAAGTGCTTAGCCGCCTTGAGTGATAATAGTTGGTTATGGCATAGAAGACTTGGACATGCGCACATGAACTTAATTTTTAAACTTTTGAAAAATGAATTGGCGATTAGGTTACCCCAAATCAAATATGAAAAAAATAAAGTGTGAGATGCATGTCAACAAGGTAAACAAATTAGAAGTTTTTTTCATTCTAAAAATGAGATTTCAACTTCTAAGCCATTACAACTATTGCACATTGACTTATTTGGTCCAACAAGAAATTTAAGCCACGGGGGTAAGAGATACGCATTTGTTATTGTAAATAATTTTACTAAATACACTTGGGTGCTATTCTTAACTCATAAGGATAAAACTTTTGCCTCTTTTACAACACTGTCTCGGAGAGTTCAAAATAAAAAAGGTTTTCAAATCACAAGTATCCGAAGTGATCATGGTAGAGAATTTAATCTACCAAGATACTTTTGGGTCGAGACTGTCAATACTGCTTGTTTTATCATAAACAGAGTTATGATAAGAGTTTTTCTCAAGAAAATCTCATATGAGTTATGGAATGTAAGAAAATCTAACATCAGTTATTTTTGCGCCTTTGGGTGTAAATATTTTGTTTTAAATAACAACAAAGAATTTTTGGGCAAGTTCGACGTAAAATTTAATGAATGTATTTTTCTAGGATATTCTATATCTAACAAAGCATATAGAGTTTTCAACAAAAAGATCATAGTTGTTGAAGAATCTATACATGTTTTTAATGAAACTAATCTTGATTCTTCAAAAAAAAATTGTAAAGATAACCTTGTAGACATAAAAAAAGTATAGAAGATATCTTTATCAATAAAAAAGAATAGCCAAATCAAAAAGAAGCTTCAAATCCACAACAAATCACAATCCAACAGATAGCAGAATCTAAAAATTCAAAAAATTTAGATTTGCCTAAAGAGTGGAGGTAGCTCATGGTCACCCAAAAGATCTAATCATTGGTGATCCATCTCAAGGTATCAAAACTCGCTCTTCTCTACATAATATTTGTGGTAATTTAGCATTCATTTCGCAGACCGAACCAAAACACTTTGAGGAAGTCGAAAATGATGAATTTTGAATCTTGGCTATGCAAGAAGAGATAAACCAATTTGAAAGAAATAAAGTTTGGACTTTAATCCCAAGACCTAAAGAACACTCTATTATCGGTACAAAATGAATTTTTAAAAATAAAATGAATAAAAATAGAGTAGTTCTTAGAAACAAAACTCGATTGGCATCCCAAGGTTGTAATCAAGAAGAAAGCATCGATTTTGATGAGATTTTTGCTCCTGTGGCTAGGCTTGAAAACATTAGAATGTTGCTTACTTTTGCATGCTTTAAAATTTTCAAATTCTATCAAATGGATGACAAGAGTGCCTTTTTAAATGGTTTTATCTTGGTGGAAGTTCATGTGAAACAACCTCCTGACTTTGAAAATTTAGATTTTTCAAACCATGTTTACAAACTTACCATGACTCTTTATGGTTTAAAGCAAGCACCTAGAGTATGGTATAAAAGACTTTATAAGTTCTTGATTGAAAATGAGATTTTTAGAGAAAAAATAGATACCACCCTTTTTATCAAGTCTCAAGGAAGTGACATGCTAGTTGTACAAATTTATGTAGGTGATATAATTTTTGGTGCAACTAACAAATTTTTTTGCAAGGACTTTGCTAAGTGTATACAAGGAGAATTCAAAATGAACATAATGGGTGAACTCAACTATTTTCTTAGACTTCAAATTAAACAAGCTCAAGAAGGAATATACATCAACCAAGCTAAGTACACAAGGAACATATTGAAGAGGTTTGATATGCTAAAAGCAAAACCTATGAAAACTTCAATGTGTCCTACCACAAAGCTTTATAAAGATGAAGATAGCATAACAGTGGATGAAAAGCGTTATAGATGTATTAGATCCCTCGTATATTTAACTGCTAGTCGTCCGGATATTATGTTTAGTGTTTGCATGCGTGCTAGATTTTAATATAATCTTAAAAAATCACATGTGACCGCAGTTAAGCGCATTTTTAGATACTTTTTAGGTACACAAAACCTAGGACTATTTTATCCTAGAGAAATAGCCTTTGAGTTATTTAGCTATTCAGATGCTGATTTTACCGGATACAAAGTAGATAGAAAAAGCATAAGTAGTACTTGTCAATTCCTAGGACACTCACTAATCTCTTAGTTTAGCAAGAAACAAAACTCAGTAGCTATGTCTACAGCCGAGGCTGAGTACATCGCAGTTGGAAGCTGTTCTACACAAGTTCTTTGAATGAAACAACAATTAGAAGACTATGGTTTTTACTTTGATCATATTCCTATTAAATGTGATAACACTAGTGCAATTAATATATCCCAGAATCCTATACAACACTCAAGAACAAAGCACATAGAGATTAGACATCATTTCATAAGAGATCATGTGCAAAAAGAAAACATTGAACTTGAATTTATAGGCACAGATTACCAATTAGCAGATATTTTCACAAAACCATTAAACGAAGAAAGAATATGCTATATTAGAAGAGAACTTGGTATATTATGTGCTCCAAATTGATAATTTATATGCCATACTAATCATGCCTTTTCATTGGATTTCAAAGCATTTGATGTTCTTTCTTAAATGTGAAAATGTGTCGACACCACTTGAAAAAGCGTCTACATAAATGTGTGTAGTGTTGACACAAAACTGTATAGAAGTGGCACTGCGAGAAAATGTGTCGACCCCTTTCTATTCAGTGTCGACACCAATTGGTTTCCTAACTCTCGGTAAATTTTTGTCGACACCAAGGTATACTGGGTCAACCCAAATAGCCGAATGTGTCAACACCTGCTGAAAATGTCTCGACGCCATTTTCTGTTTTCGATACCCACACACGATACGAATCGTGTCGACACCAAATGTAATTTGTGTCGACACAAATTGTTATGTCTATAAAAGACACATCGATCCCACGAATAGTCACTTCATTCCCTCTCTCTCTTTAAAAACTGTTCATCTCCTGCTCAAACTGTGTGTTAACTCCCCATCCTCTTCCTCAATCCAACTTAAAATCTCTCATAATGCTGCCAAAGATTATGGGCAAAGAAGCAAAGAGAACCGGTAACGGATCACCCTCAAGCCCTAAAACCTCAAAGAGGAAGAAGACAACCAAGACGACAATGACAACGATGGGGACATCGATTCCAGAGAATGTAGCCTCATCCGAGGTAATATCCTTCAAAACTCCTAAGATTTGTCAACTCTATTACTCTTCTTTCGCAAATCGCAAAGTAACGCCCGATCGGGATATAGATTTCGACTTCTTTAACGCCATTGAAATGAGGTTTAAGGACCTCTTTTTAAGCCTTGGGTGGATAAGACTTTTACAAATCAAAGAATCTCGTTATCCCACACTTGTCAAATTATTTTACGCATATTTTCGCATATCCCTGCTTTCGACCACCAACATCACCACTTGGGTAAATGATAAAGATATTGTTCTTACCCCCTCCTCTTTGAATGAAATTTTGGACCTCCCCCTAGGAAAAATATGTGTTTACCATAGCTAAAAATATATTGAGGTTGAAGGCTTTTCTTTCTCAGAATCTATTGAAAATATTTTTAAAAATAATGACATCGACCATGCCAAGCCCTTAGAGGCTAACAATCTTAACCCTAAGATGCGTCTGTTGCATCATATAGTCAACCACATTTTTCTCCCTCAAATGGAAAAATTTGGTGATGTCTCATACATGCACATTTTTATAATGTGGTGTATTCTTGAGAAACAAAAGCTTGGCATAGGCTTTTTTTTCATCTCGCACATGCTTCACTCCCACAGCAAGAAAAACTCATCTCTCCCACACAGAATGTACCTCACGCGTGTTTTTTTCCATTTCAACATAGATCTATCTGAGAAAAAAGCTGTTGTCTTTTCTAAACATGATCTATATGGTAGCTCCTCCCTGAAACATATGCAGATTGAAAATGTTGACGGGGTATGGACCACTACTCACCGTGGCACTCCTACATCTGCTAAGACTCTTTCTCGTGCACCGCAAGACATTTCCTCTTTCCCTATTGATCTTGATTCACCCCTTGTTCCACCTGTTGACACTCCTAGTCCATCCTACATTCCTCCCCCTCCTCCCTCCTTCACTTCGGTTCCATCTACTACACCAGCATCATCCTCTACTCAAGTCCATATTGACCTCTCTGAGGTTGTTTCTTTAATTAACTCCCTGTCTTCTAAAGTGACCCTCTTCCATGCAAAAGTTGACCAAAACTTTTTTTATCTGAATCACTCTGTTTCCTCCCTCTCTGAGAAAGTCAAACATTTTGATAAGACCAACTGGAGCCTCCGCAGAGATGTGAAAAATTCCACTGATGCAAGAAGAGCCCTCTGCAAAACAATGGATGAGAACATTGCATCCATTATCAATTGCAACAAGGCCATCATTCATCAAGTGCGCAAGGAGTATGACCAAGGCATCGTCACTACGGTGCATGCCAACTCCCAAAAGGTGAAAGAGCACTTAAAGTGGATCCAAAAAGCTTGGGCCAAACAGTTCAAGGCCAAAGAAACCAAGGAAGAAAATGCAGCTAGACTGAAGCGTGAAGCCGATCTGGCCTTGGTAGCAAGATACGAAGCCTTGGCAGTCGCCAAAGCAAAGGATGAGCACTCACGCGCAGCTAAAGAATAAGCCTCTACAAGCAAAGAAAAAGCCAAGACAAAAAAGGACTTGAAGCACTTCATGAACGATCAATAGCCTCATTTTTAAAGATTCCAAAAGGGGAGTGTGTGTGTGTGTGTGTGTGTGAAGGGGAGTATGAAGAAGAAGAAAACATACATTTCCTTAAGTTTTTTTTATAAAGGTGAAGTTGTAAAAGTTTAAACATACATTTTTTTGTGGTTGGTTTGCATGGGTTGTTTGAATGTTGATTGGTTATCTTAAACATTTCTTTTTATGGATAATTGTTTGAATAGCTTGGATGCTTAGCATACATTTTAAATTTATGTATAGATGCTCGCTCAATGAATGCCTAGCTTTATAATTGCATACGTTGTTTAAGGCATATCGATAAGGGCATAACCCTTATTGAAAAATATTTTTAAATATTTTTTAAAAAATGGTAATATGGTTGTAATCATCAAAAAATGAGAGATTGTTTGCCTAAGGGTTTTTTCTATTTTGATTTTGATTATTTTCATAATTTATTTTTTAAGAATAAATGACTTTAAATGAATAATATTTTATATTTTTAAAAGTGTAAGTGTTAACACATTTTGATTATTTGGATTGACACCTTAGCCACAAGAATTGACTCATATCTCAAAAGGATTCAAATACTTAAGTATTCTTGAATAAGAATATTTTGTGTTGATATTAATTGAAAATTAAGTCAAATACTTTTAAGACAAAGTATACTTGAAGCACATCAAGTGTGTCAACCCCTTTGAACCAATGGTTTGACACCCTAACAGTTTTCATAAAACTATGTTTCAAGTATCAAAGCTAATGTCGACACAAACAAGGTTTGTGTCAACAAGTGCCTTTGCTCTAAAGGACTCAAAAGAGTCGACACAAATCAATTTTATGTTGACACAAAAGTAATCCTCACTTTTGTTATCCGAAAGTTTGGGTCGACACAAAACAACCGAGGCCGCCTGCAGATTTTGAGGTGCCAACACCAGCTAAGGATGAGTCGACACAAAAGTCCTGAGGCTGCCTGCAAGGTTTAGTGTCTACACCAAAGAAGACATGAGTCGACACAAAGTGTCTCATCTCGAATTCTAAAGTACATTTGAGTCAACACCAAGTTGAAGTTGAGTCGACACAAAAGAACCGAGGCTTTCTGCAGAAATTCATGTCCACACCAAAGACAAGTTGAGTCGACACAAAGTGGTTCCTCCGGATGGTGAAATTTCAAACGAGTCGATACTAGATCCAAATGTGTCAACACCATGATATTGGTAAAGTAGTGTGCAGAATTTGTGTCGACCCCTCAGAAAATTTGTGTCGACCCAACCACTTACAAGGACCTGCCCTAAACATTTTGTGCCGACACCAAAAGTCTTAGTGTCGACACCGGCGACAAAAATTCAAATCGCGACAAATCTCAATGGTTAGATTTTTGGCATTTATTGCTCCCACCTACCTCCAATGGTTATGAATGCACAATAACTTATATAAGGAGTAACTTTTTAACATTTAAGAGATTTGGAGACTTGTATTCACTGTTCTATTGCTCAAATCAATCTCAAAAATCTCAAGCTCACATTTATTGCTGTAACTCCAATTCTTGTTCCTCATCTCTCTTTACCTTCTCATTTATTGTAAATTATTTCTGTAAAAAGATTGAGTGTTCTTAATTAATACATCTCATTTATTGTATTCAATGGTGAGTCGCCCTTTATCGTTTGAGTGAGTGAGTGAAACTCATCAAACAAGAGTTCAAGAAAGATTAAAAAAAATAGAAGCTTATGTTCATAAGATATTCTTGAAACTGTTAGGCTTGTGAATGTGCCCGTAAATATTCAATCAATTCAAGCAAAGTCTTGAATATTGTAAAGGATTGGAATACGCTCGTGAAGTATTCTTTATAATGGAAATACTCAAGAAAGAACTTGAGGAGTGAACGTAGGCTAAGCTAAAGCCGAACCACTATAAATTCTTATTGTCCGGTTCTATCTCTCTATCCCTCATCTTTTAATATTTGCATTACTTCAATTTTTGCTTAATTTACTTTATTTGAATGCAATATTAAAAGGGTTTTGAAAAAAGTTTTTAGTTGTTAAATTTTTTTAAGGACCCAATTCACCCCACTCTTGGGTTGTCTTGTTCTAACATTTTGTATTTGGAATTCTGGGTCGACATAAATGAAAATCGTGTCGGCACAAAACAACTGAGGCCACCTACAGCATTTGAGGTGTCGACACCAATTGAAGATAAGTCGACACGAAAGTCCCAAGGCTGTTTGAAAAATTTGTGGTGTCGACACGAAAGACCTCAAGTCGACACAAATATCTCGAGGGTGCCTGAAAAATTTGTGGTGTCGACACCAGAGACCTCAAGTGTCGACACAAATATACCAAGGCTTCCTGCAGAATTTAGTGTCGACATCAAAAAAGACAAGAGTCGACACAAAGTGCCTCCTCCAGACGCTGAAGTTTCAAATGAGTCAACACCAGATTCAAATGTGTCGACACCATGGTGTTGGTAAGGTAGAGTGCAAAAATTGTGTCGACCCAACCACTTAAGGGATTCTGTCCAGACAATTTGTGTTGACACCAAGAGTCTTTATGTCGACATCGGCGATGAAAATTTAAATTCGCAGCAAATCTCATCGGTTGAATTTTTGGCATTTATTACTCCCACCTACCACCAACGGTCAAAAATGCACAAAAGTTTATATAAGGAGTAACTTCTCAGTATTTACTCCAACTGGAGACCTACTTTTACTGTTATATTGCTTGAATCAAATTTAGAATTCTCAAGCCCTCATTTATTACTGAATCTCCAGCTCTTGTTCCTCATCTCTCTTTACCTTCTCATTTATTGTAAATTATTTCAGTAAAGAGACTAAGTGTTTCTCATTTATACACTTCATTTATTGTAATCAAGGGTGAGTCACAATTTATTTTTTGAGTGAGTGAGTAAATCTCATCAAAGAAGAGTTCAAGAGATATTAAAAAAAAACATGAACTTATTTTCATAGGATCTTCTTGAGGCTATTTTAGACTTGTGAATGTATCCGTAAACATTGGGTTTACTCAAGCGAAGTTTTAAAGTTGTAAAGATTTGGAATGCGCCCATGAAGCATTCTAGATAGTGAAAATACTCAAGGGAGAACTTGAGAAGTAGACGTAGGCTTGGAAGAAGCCGAACTACTATAAATCTTTGGTGTCCAGTTCAATCTCTCTATCCCTAATCTCTTTAATATTTACATCGCTTTAATCTTTGATTAAATTAGTATATTTGTTTATTTTATTAAAACGTTTTCGAAAAGGTTTTAAAATTGTTATTTATTTTTTAAAAATTCAATTCACCCTGCTCTTGGGTTGCTTAAAACTAACAGAAGGGCTCAGACTTATCAGGCCTTCTCCACAGAAGTTAGCCTAAGGCTTAAGGGTCAGAGGTCAGGCTTATCGAACTTTCTCCAAAAACTTTACCTAAGGCCTAAAGGTCAGAAAGGTACAGGCCATTCAAGCTCTAGATCTCAGACGGGCCAAGCCAATCCAGCTGTGAAAATACAAATCATACAAACATAGATAGAAAAAATAAAGTCACACATACAGCAAGTATATTTCTATATGTAACAAGAAAAAATAAAACGATGTTCCAAATCATCATCATCCAAAGAAGCAAATACTCAGAAATGTATCTCCAAGCGCCAAACCACGAGGAAATAAAATGTTTAGGACAACACAGTACTAGAGTTTGAAATAAGAAGAGAACTGAGTAGGTCAAGTTTCAGCTGGAGGGTCAAAGGGTCTCTCTTCGATGTCCCGAGTAGGAGAACCAACTGTGGTAGAATCATCTTCTTCTTCTTCAAGTTAGATGAGAGAAAAGTCCTGGTCGGGAAAAGCTACTTGGGCTTGCTGACGGAATGTCTCGTATCCATGATCCCACTACTCCGCCATTTACATCTTCACAGCAGCGGAGTCCATGTGCTTAGTAATGCGGTTGGTAATCAACTGTTCTAGCTCCCAATATACTTTGAATTCGTCTAAAAAGGGAGCCTTTCCCTTGACATTCTGGAACTCTAACTCCCTGCATTTGAATTCCAGATCGAGTATCTTCTTATGTCGGACACCCAGCTCCACCTGCATTTCTTTCTTATTTTTGTATAGTTCTTCAATAGATGACTTGCCTTTTTCTAGCTATGACTTCAAAAAGCTGTTTCTCTTGTTTTAGTGGATCGAGTTGCTCTGTCAACACTTTTATAGAGTTAGAGGCAGACTGTAACATTTTCTCGGCTGCCTTCTAAGCCGTATGGTATTCATTCATATGAATGAAAGCATGATGACCCAAAGCTATGGCCTGAAGGGCACGACAATTATAAGTATAGAAGGAGGAGCATAACGTTAATATAATGGTAAGATGGAGGATTAACTTACCTTGGTTGCTTCCTGATGGAATCGGTCTCCTAAGGCATGGAGGGAAAAAGCTCTCATAGCCTCATAATCGGAAGAAGGATTGGCGTTCTCGATCATCTTCAACCCCGATTCTCTCTCAACGAAAACGGATTCAGCCTGGTTGTAGCTGGGGCCGAGGGAAGCAGAATGAGGCAGAGCAGTTTCTTTCTCCCTATGCAGCAGGTGGCTAATTTGTGAAGGGAGAGGGTCTTAATTGACCGGGACCTCCTCTAAAGAATTTCTTTGGTAAGAAGTGTCACCCTTCTCAGTAGACACACCCCTTTCCTTTTGGCGTAGATTTAACATTTGGGGACGCTTAGGAGGGGAAGCCTCAGAACCACCACTCCCCTGCTTAGCCCGTTTCTTCCTTTGTTCTCTTAAGTGCTTGTGCACTTCTTTGTCAACTCTTTCTATTTTTCCAACACAGTGTGAAAGAAACTTCAGAGCAAACAAGATAATTATGTAAGGAAGACAAGCTATGGGACGCATACGGTGTTTCACCTTTGAGCTTAAAAGCTTCTTCAACCTCAACTGCACGAAATAAATTCAAGACATCAAAAGAAGGTTCGGGTCCAAGAAGATACTCACTCAAGCTATTAGTGGTGACCAGCATTGCCCAATCCCTAACTTCGTGTGTGCAAGCCGCCTCAATTCTCTTTTGGTCCCTTTTGAATATCTCAGGGTATGGGTCACTCCTCCAAAAGATGGTTAGTTCGTTCTATTATTGTTATGCCTCAAAAATTTAATAATTTTATATCGACTGGGTTTGGGGGGTTGTTTCATTGACATCCTCCTATTGTTGAAACTCCCAACCATCTTCTGATATGAAGAAGTAATGCTCTTTTCAATGCTTGTTGGAGCTCGGCAAACTGGTAATCAATTTGCGGCTCCCACGGGCTTAGAGGCTAACATACCCAGAAAGATGCTCATCATAAAAAAAATGATAAAAGACGAAAAAAAATCACATAAACTTCTACTTATTCTTGTATTTAGTGAATTTTTTTATTATTTTATTTATTTTTGGCCTTAGTGATTCTTTTGGTTATGGTAAAAAAGGAACTTATAAAATAAATTTTAATTATTTTTGTCTTTAGATGAACTTATTTTTATTATTGAATACATGCTTTATTATCAAAATTTGTTAGAAGAGAGGATTCGAAAAGGTAAAAAAATTGATCTAAAGATAAAATATATATTTTTAGTAAACTTTTTTTCTTTTGGTCACCATATTTTTTTTTAAAAAAATTTCATCGGGATGATTGATAAAATATAAGAAAAATATCAAAACTTGAATAAAAGCAACAACAAAAAAAATGCTAAACGGTAAAGATTTAACCCAAACCAGCTTGATCTTCTTTTATCTCATCTGCGTCATTGTGTTCCTACGATTTAGTGTTTTGTTGAGGTTCTTTCTTTTCATACCAATTTGGATATCTTAATTGCAACTTACTTTATTGGGCTAATGAACCATTGATACACATATAGGCCGGTGTACTTAGTCGTCAGATCTTGAGCCATCATTCCTCTCAAAATTATTTGGCATTAAAAAAGCGTGACTCAAGTTTTTTATAGCATTCGACATCGCACCCTAAGGGTATTACTCTTCATAGGAAACAGTATTGTAGAATCCACCAACAATTCCTCCTTCACAATGACACTTGCAATTCAAACCCATGACTTTATAGCTCTGATACTAGTTATCAGATCATAAGCTGTCATTCCTCCCAAAACTAATTGACATTAAGAAAACGTAACTCAAGTCTTTTATGGCATTCGACATTGCACCCACAAGCAGCAACTTTTTGTAGGGAACAGTATTGTGGAATCCACCAACAAATGGTTTCGCAATAGAGGTGTAATAGAATATTAATAATGCTAAAATTACAAAACAATCAAGCCATAAATTTAAAAAAGTGAAACTGTAAGTGGGAATGAAATGGCTCTGAATAGTTTCAAAGCCCCCATATAACTCTTGCATGGAAACTTAAATGCTTACCAAATAGGAAGAAAACAACATTTGAAAACATTTTAAAAACCCCATAAACGATATAGGAACAAAGCTTAAATATTTTGTCGCATAATAACTATAATTTAGACTGCCTTTTAATTTCTTGGGAGACAATATATATATTGGATTTTAGATGATATTGGGAAACAACATTCGACACCATCCTCTCAGCTTTAATTAGAATTCCCGTAAGTAGGCGATACAATTAATCTTACAAAGATTAGTCGAAGTGCGCGTAAGTTGGCTTGAACATTCTGAGTTATCCAAAAAAAAATTTGTAGCTTCAATTGAGAAGGTTCGGTATCTGCATAGTTTCCATGAGAAGTTCTTTAGTCAGATAGATTTATCCTAGTAAAAATTGCTCAACTTGAATGATTTAAAATAAAAAAAAATATAAATGAACAAGTAGTCACGAACGATTTAAATTACTTAAGAATACAAATGAATCAACGGTTAAGACCGAGAAAGAATACTTAACCAACCAAAAAGGTGACCGTTCTCAATTTCTTGATTCAATTTGGATCAATTCTATGTATCAAATGAAAATTTTCGCATAGCAACATAAATAAGCAGTGGGGCAGGAGGTTTTTCTATGACATTAAACAATAAAAAAGATAGGAGATTGTGAGGATGGGTGGGATAGGAAACGAGATAGAAAAAAATATTATGAAATAATGTACAGAGTAAATTGAATATATCACCCAGCCCCTAAGATATAAAGTTACAAAGTATAAATATTGATACGGAACACGGATACAGTACGAATATAGTGATACGACAAAATTAAAAAAATAGAATATTGATACGACTATGATACGTTTGTAAAAAACATTTTATAATTTTTTTAGTAATGTATTATTTATAAAAATAAAATTCAAAATAGGAGTGAATTCATTTGGTTGTTACAATCAAGCATTAATAAATACATGTCAAATAATCAAAATATTAAAAATTAAAAATAAATCACAAACTTATCACATATTAGAGTTAGTATAGTAAAATATATAATTAATTAAAATTTTAAAGGAAAAAATACCCACAAAAGTTAAAAATATATAAAAAATTAGAACCTCGCCTTTCCCATCGTATCCTTCCCCTCGCGTATTCCTCTTGTATTCCCACATTTATGAGCCATATCCAAATTTTAAAAAATAAAAAAAATTATTAGATACTTATTTGACGTATTGAATATGTATCTTGTTGTATCGAGCACGTATCTATATTTAATACGTATTTGATACACGTACAAAACCTATTTTAAAGTGTTTGTGCTTTATAAATATAGAGGAACATTTGAAAATGATTTATGTAGCCAACCAAATCTTCTCCCTTCTTTCTGCATTAAATTTACTATTGGGCAATCACTATTTTTCAATTCCTTTCTTATGTTCTTTTCTTTAATTAACGCTACTTTTTCCCCTCTGTCTTAATTCCGTAACACCCACCTAGAATTTCACTATTATACCACAAATGGGGTTTTTTAGAAATTTGAGGAAGAAAATTTTTTCTCTTTCCTTTTTTTTTTTTTTTGGTATTTGGTAGTTCTTCAAACTTTATTTCTTTTACATTGATCTACAGGTTTTTCTTTTCCTCGTAAATTTAATATGAAGTAGTGGTAATTTTGTCTTTTGTTATGTCAATTTACTGGTTCATATATATCAAGGCACTAAAGGAGTGAAGCCTTTTTCCTGTCTTTTTTATTACTTCTTTTTTTTTTTAAATATACTTTCTATAAAAATCGTTGTGTTTAATAAAAGTTACGATATTATTTTTAAAAATATAAAAAAAAGTAATTTTTTATCATAAGCGAAAAGACAAAGAGCTAAAAAGTCAATAAGCAAAAAGTCAAAAAAATTAAGTTGCCAAACAAAATGAACCTGATTTTTTGGGACCTTAAACCAAAAGATTTTAAGTTAGGGAACCAAATGATACCTAACAAGAGGCGTCAAAAAAGGCTTCGAACAAATGCCTTTGCATATTAGTTGAAGAAGATTTTAAAGTTGTGTGTAATTTAGGTAACCTTAAAATGTGAGTTGGCTTCATTTTTCAGTATACACCAAATGGGCTATTTACTTTGATAATAATAATAGATAATAGATAAATGATATTTTATTTATGAGCGTAATAAATAATATACTTAACGGTTTTGTCAAAAAGTTACTTTTAAGGTTTCATTGTGTATATAATCAAAGTCCCGTTGAACAGAATAATTGTTTTTTTTGGAGTTTGTCAATATAAATTCTATTTTATTTGTGAGTTTAATCAATAATATACGTTTTGGACTTTGTGTTGGTTCGATGTTTTTAAGATTCATGTGGAATAGTATATATCATTAAAAGTTGTAATGAAAATTAAGCAAGAATCAGAGATTTATTGGAATGAAAATTATACATATATATATATATATATATATTTATATATATTTGTTTTTTTTTTAAATACCATTTATATTCTTGTCGTTTTCTTAGGCCAATTAAACAAAAGCAAGATTTTGGTTATTCCAATTGATTTTCATCTTCCTTTATTTCATTTATTATATTTGTTTTTTTCAACAAATATTAGAAGTTACAGAAAAGTATAAATGATATCAAATGAAATATAAATAAGACCTTAGAAAGACAAAATCAACAACTAAAATACTCAATCAAACAGCTAACAAAACTTGATTGAAATGGCTTCAAGATATCAAAGTTTTGTATCGAATGATGATTCCAAGTACACTTAGTAGAATAAAATGTGAGCAGTATAAACAACATTGCAGCTATCAAATCAAAAATATTGACGGGTTGATAAAAATCAAGTACAATCAGATCTCAAGATTTGAAGAGAGAGAAAGAGAGAGAGAGAGAGAGAGAGAATTTTGGATTGCTGTTCGTGGGAGATTACTAGTAAATAAATGAGAGAGAGAGAGAGAGAGAGAGAGAGCGCAACCGTTCAAAAGAAGTTGCGTAACTACCTGCACGAAGTGCAGGGGTATTGGTATTTTGGTTTTAAGACTGTTTTGTCTTTTATGGTTAATTTGGAAAGTCCCAACTAATTGAAAGGCAAATTCGATCGAAGAAAATTCGATTAACTTCATGAATTGGGTTTGCTTTTAAGAATAATATATATATATATATATATATTGTGGATCGTGTTAATCATAATCATACAAATGTTTAATCAAAGTATATAAAAGAGTATGTAAAAATATGCGCAAGAAGAAGAAGAACACACACAATCAAAACTTTTATTAAAAGAAACTTCCAATTTTTAGTAATCTTTAGTTTGAAGATTGGAAGAAAATTTAATACAGTGAGAAATGATGATATAAAGAAACGAAGAAAAAGATAAGAGTTCTGAGAAGCCCTCTCATATAGCCATATATATACAAGCCTAGGGTCCTCTGGACTTAAAACAACTTTGGGAAAAAAATGAATAGGAAAATTAAAATAATTACATCACTATTTGCTTTTTTAATTTTTACAACTTTTACTGTTTAGGGAACAGTACTTGGTCAGATACAGTGAGGCATCCGAGAGAAAATAGTATCACTATTTGCACAATGATAGAGCATCTGAAGATTTTCTTTTGACATCTTTGATGGATGAATGATGACGCACTAAAAAAGCTTGTGACATCATAATGAAGCATCTTTGAACATTTGAGACTTTAATGATGAAATCCTGAATCTTTGCACGCGTTGTTCGGCGTGAATTGTGGAGGATTGATGATTGATGGAGCATTGATATAACTTTGCTTTTGAAATTTTAATACTTCTTTAGGAGGAAGAATAATGATACTTTGACAATCTTTGAAATTTTGATTAGGAGAATAAAAATGATATTTTTAAATATAATTTTGAAAATGCTTTTGATGTCACCATGAAGCAGAATTAAAATCTATTCCAAAACAATCATCTTCGTTGTCCTGGGCTAAATCCTCTTTAGGATCGTCTCCTAATAAGTCCTCTTGAGAAATTTGAAACATTAATTCTCGTTGGATGGCCTTTTGTAAAGCGTCTTTGAAATTTTTGAAGGACGGATTACGAGCAAGGATTTTCGCACGAATAAAAGAAATGTCGAAATTTAAAATATCGGTTGAAGAAGATATGGTAGATTTAGAAGATGATGACGAAGCAAGTTTAGAATCATAGGAAGCTTTACGGGATTCAAAGTCTTTATTCTTTTGAGTATTTTGTTAAGCAATTTTGGTTAGATAAATTTTTTTAAAAGTATCGAGATAATACTCTTTGGTACTTTCAAATTTATCCCACCAACGAGATGCAAATTCGCGGGAGAGATAAAGGATTGAATTTGCAACGCAGATTGTGAACTTCCATTGGAGCAACCAAAGAAGGGAGAAATCTGCATAAAAATGAAGTAATAGAGGATTTAAAGAATTGGTGTATTTAACATAATGCTCATAAAATTTCTTTAATGGAGATGGAAGAATATTTGGATAAGCTCCAAATTGTTGGCACCAAATGTAGATCTAATATGAAAGAGGAGATTCAAAATTGTTGTAAAATTTAACAAACCATGAATGTTTCATGGCGTCATTTTAAAAATAAAAAAAATTATAAAAAGTTTTTTGATAATCATAAAAACTATAAGTTTTTGGGCGGATAACGTCAATTTTAAAAGTTTTATTAAATTTTCGCCTCAACCCTATTCATTTTAGAAATAATTTTTTGAATAACACATTTAGAATAATTAACGATTTTTCCATCATAATTACTATTGTGTTGTATTTTTGACAGATCCAGTTTTTAATAAAATGGTTTCATAATATGGGCGATTTGGGATTACAGTTTCTGATAAATAAAACCATTTAGGTGGAAAATAACTTCCGATTAATTGGGCAATTGCCACAGGCTTCTCCCTATCAGTCTTTGAACTCACCAATTGATAATTCTCTTCTTCAATAGGGATAATGGGAAAAAGAGGTTCGTTGAAAATATAAGGCTGTGCTTTTAAGGTCTTTTGAAATGTGATATTGCCTTTCATAGACTGTGTGTGTGTGAAATTTTGGAAAAAAAATTCACTCATTATACTTTTGTCTTTTGACATTATAAAAATGAATGAATGTTTAGATCCCTACAAGAATACTCGAGTTAAAAAATCAAGAAGAGAATTAGATTCACTTTTAATAAATTCGATATCAAAATGAAATATAGATAATATAGCTTGCCATCTAGCAAATATCTATTTGGAAACAATATTTTTAACATCTTTTTGTAATACATCTTTGGCAGCTTTGCAATCAATTTTTAATAAAAAATTTTAATTTAATATATCACTTTCAAATTTAGTAATGCATAAAATAATAAATAATATTTCTTTTTTAATTGTAGAATAATTACTTTGAGCCGGTTTTCATACGCCACTTGTATATGTAATTAATTGTTCTTTACCTTGATATTTTTATTTTAATATTCCGCCATAACCTATGTCAGAGGCATCGGTTTCAATAATTTTAAAGGTATTTGGAATAGGTAAACATAAACATGAGAATTGTTTAGCATGTTGTTTAATTTTTTAGACAGCTCTTGTGTGTTGGATTGTCCATGGTTTTGGATTCTTTTTTAATCTTTGATATAATAATTTTGTATCTTTATGCATGTCTTGATAAAAAAATTTAATGTAATTTAAGCTTCCTAAGAATCTGCAAATTCTATAGATCTATCAATGGGAATTATTGTACCTTGATAAATAGTATGACCAATAAATCATATTTTGGTTTGGAATAATTTTATTTTTGAAGCACTTAAAACTAATCCATTAGATTTAATAATATTATAAAATTTATGTAAATATTTAATATGTTGAGATATTGATGAGAAAAATATTAAGATATCATCAATATAAACAATACAAAATTGAGAATAATTATTAAATATATCATTTATAATTCTTTTAAATTCTGAATGAGTATTTTTTAAACCAAAAGGCATAACATTCCATTCATAGTATCCAAAGGGCACAGTGAATACAGTTTTATATATATCTTTTTCATCAAATTGTATTTGTCAAAATCTTGATTTTATATCAAATTTAAAAAATATTTTTGCTTGATTTAAACGGTTTAATAAATCTTTTTTTTATTAGGGATTGGATATCTAATCCATTGTAATACTTTATTTAAAGATTTATAATTTATAACTAATCTTGGTGTTCCTCTTTCTAATTCGGTATTTTTATTTACATAAAAGGCCGCACATGACCATAGAGATTGACTAAGACGAATTAATTTTTTATCTAATAAATCTTGATTTTTTTTTTACAATATTCTAATTGGGTTTGATCCATTTGGGAAGGTCTAGCTTTAGTTGGAAAAAATCCTTCGTTAAAATCAGATTCATAGGGTACTTGAACTATATGTTGTTTACGATGCCAAAATGCATGTGGTAAATTTGAACATAAATATTTTTCATACAAGATTTTAAATTCTTCTATTTTTTGTTGTGTTTTAAATTTATTAATTTGTTCTTCAATTTGGGTATAATATAATTCTTCTTGTAAATAATGAATTTATTTTTGTTTAAAAATTAAATTAATTTTTAATTCTTGTAATGTATGTGGTTGTGGGGAAAAAATAAATAAAAATTTAATTTCTTAATTTTCTAGTAATTATGTAGAGATACCTTCATGGGTTACTTTAAATGGGACAATCATTGTTAAGAATGGAGTACCTAAAATTATACGTTGAGATAAATTTTGGATTAAGACAAATTCTATTTGAAGACATATGCCTTGATTACAAATGTAAGTATTAGATAATTTATAATTTATTTTCATAGAACTACCATCAGTAGTATGCAAACTTTGTTTAGTTTTTTCAAAATATTTAGTAGGAATTAATCCTTCTTTTATACAATTAAGATCAGCACCATAGTCAACTAATACAATTGCCTCAACAATAAAATCTTCTTGGACTAGCAAGTGTATTTTTATATACCATTTTTTAAACATAATTTGATTTAATGAAGGAAAATTAGATTCATTTATTGTTAAATTAGGATCAACATGTTCATGTATAATACCTTTATTTTTATTTTTTCCATTATATATTACATTTGTACTTTCTGGAGTACTAGGGGATTGCTCATTAGCAAAATGCATTGGTTCTCTTTTTTTATTTTCTATGATTGAGATTCTTTCTTATAAATTTTTAATATCTTGTTTTAATTGATTTAATTCTTGATACATGTCATTAATTGTAAGTGTTTATTTTAGTTGTTGTTCAAGTCTTTTTAAAACATTTTAAAAATCAACTTTTAGTGGAGTACGCTTTTCAAACAGTTGTGATCTAGCAAGAACTTGATCCATATATTCAAGTATTATTTTAGATCTCATTTTTTGGTTCATTAATTTGATTTAATGTATCTAAAATATCTTGTTCATGTTTGGATAAGACATTAATTGATAAGCTATTCATATTTAATATTGCTTGATAATAATCATTTTGTATTTGACATTTACAAAAAAAGAACTAGGCTTATTTTTTATAAGCCTAATCAAATTCAAGAAACACCTAATCAAATTCAAGAATTAAAAAATTTATATTCACAATTTCAAGAAGCACCTAATCAAATTCAAGAAACATATATAACTCTAAAATCTTATATAAAAATTTATTATCCAAGACCAACACCTATTGATTTACAAATTGAATAAAAATCTTATTTTTTAGCTTTTAATAGAACAAATTTAATGGAATTGAATCTTGATGGTAAAACGGATTATCAAATAATTAAAATGAGACAACATATGATGATGGCTGCTAATGCGGCATTATCTCATAATCCCTCTAATAATGATGCATCCGTAGGTGAATTATGAATAGCAGGATTTTTCGGCCAACTTAAAGGTTGGTGGAATAATTATTTAAGTGATGAACAAAAATTAAAAACTTTAACATCAGTAAAAAGAAATGAAAATGGTTTGACTATTGAAAAAAATGGTCTTCCAGTAAGTGATATTATTACAACTCTTATTACATCAATAATTTAACATTTTGTTGAAAATACACAAATTGTCCTTGAAAAAGGTAAATAATTATTAAACGTATTATTATCATTAAGTAAAATAAAAGGATTAAATTATAAAGTATGTAAATATACTTTTTAAAAAACAATTAAACTTTTTGTTATGGTAAATAATGTGCTTAAATTGATTTTTAAAATAAAACTATTTCTAAATAATCCAACCAAGAAGTGATCTCTTATGAACTCGGTTGACATAAGTGAAAGTGTATCTAATTTAGAGAAGATCTTCATGTCTTCTATTCTTTTATACCTTTCATGGATTCATTTTGCTTTCGGGGAGGGATCACAACGAAAATCTAAATCATTTAATTCATAAGTTTTGTTAAAAAAAAATTATTCATTCAAAAATTTTATTTAATCAAATATTGATGAATACATAAATTTTATTTTACACAACCATTTTTAAAAATCAACCACTTTGTAAAATAAATATTTTTTATTTAAGTACTTATCGATGTCTAATCAAATTAAATTTTTACAAAAATAATATTTCTATAATAACTATAAAATAAATATTATAATTATTATTGTGGACCTATCCTAATCTCATAGCGCTTTATAGTACAAAAAGATAAGAGTATGAAAGGTGTCTCTTCCCTAATTATTGATGATATCCCACAATTAATGGGCCCAACAACAATTTGATCAATCTTTACACGTTTTCAACTTGCTAGTTGGATTGAGAATGGAGAGTTTATTTTTGTAGAGAGAAATTAACAACTTAAAAGGCTTGGTTGGTTTATTAGTGCCCTAGCTAAATAAGCCCTTCTTCATATTAGGTACCGAAGGATATAATTAACGGCTAGGATTGAATCATGTATTTACAATCTAATAACTAGAAAAAATAATTTCATAACATGCTGCAAAAGTTTTCTACCTTCACACAAGAGTGTTTTAGATTCTACTCTAAAATATTCAACACATCTTTAAATATTTACAAGTGGTAGACAACTTTAGAATTTTCTAGGTTGCCTAGAACATTCTAGACTCCTCCAAAATACTCTGAATGCTTGAGAGTTTTTCCGTATATTATACCTTTTTAAAATGGTTTAGAATATTCCTCAAGGCTCTTTAATTTTGTTCTAACTTTCTTTATGTTTGAAAGATATGAGTCCGTAACATTGAGCAACGTAAAATTTAGAGTTTATTTAGAATGTTTGAAAGGAATTTTTTAGAGATTTAGTTTGTGTTCATTTATATTTTAGAAGAAAATAATAATTTTTCTTAGAGAATAGTTTTCGAAAAATATTTTAAAAATATATATGGTTTGTGTTTTTAAAAAAAAAATTTGCTTTTCTGAAATATTTAAATAAATAATTATTAATTTTAATTCAATGTACTTACTACTTAAGTAACCAATTTCGCATTATTTGTCCTGAAAATTTATTAATTAGATAATTAAATTTAAAATAATTTAAAACAAATTAGCTCAAGAAATGAATCGAATTTACCATTAATTCTTCTACGATAGAAAAGAAAGAAAATCTATATTGTTTGTGTTGATTTATTTCAAAGAGTAATTTTTTTTTTATTATAATGTCTAATATAATCTTATATTTTGCTTTTCTATATATTAAATCTTGTATTTTACTTTTAAATTATAGTGTTTGAGATTATTTTTTAAATTTTTTTTATGTTTTAAGAATAGAGTTGATTTTTCTTATTGAAAGTATTATAATTATTTTATTCAAAATAAATTAAATTATTTAAAATATAAAATATATTTTTTCTTACCAATAAAAAGTAAAAAAAATGGTGTGCTTTTCTAAGATACCAAACAATATAGTAAGATCTCGTTTGGTAATGTTGATTTTTACTATTTTTTGTTTTTCTTTTTAAAATTTTTGTATATTGTAACCAAGAAACATGCTTGATAATTATTTTTATTTTTTAAAAATATAAATAGTTTTCAAATTTTGTTAAATTCTTGTAAACAAGAAAATATATTTTCAATTATTTTGTAAATTAATTTTTATTTCTTTCTCTCTGATCCATTACCTTTAACATTTCTACCTCTTGCTATCACCTCTGGCAATCACCTTTTATCACCATCTTTGCCCATCAAATATCCCTACTGGCAGCTTGTAAGCACTCCAATTTAATCAAGTCAGATCTTAGGCTTATCCGAGCGACTTCAATGATGAAAAACAAGGAAGATAGTATCAAAGAAGTATTAGAATTGTATACTAAAAATTATATTTAAATTTTTTTGTATTTTATTTTTATTTATTAATAAAAATTAATTTTCTATTTTAATGAGAATATTTAAGAACAATGTATGTATTTTATTATTTATTTAATATTGTGTATGAGTATCTTTTATTCTACATAATAGTTAATCTGGTGTATAGAGTTTGGTTTACACACAGAATATCATATTATCAATTTTTGTAAAATATAAAATTTTGATTCACAGTCTTAAATGGAATTGGACACATCATGGTAAGGTTATAGCACAATATTTTAGTAGTTTTATCTTACTTACGGAGAACGATAATTATTTTGACAATTATTCTGACTCATTATACTAGTACATTTTGTGTGTATTGAACATGACCGCGTTAGGGTAATTAATTTTATACTGATTATATAAATTAATTTACACCACATAGTTATTATGAGTGCTTATACTCTTAATCTCGAAATAATTATTAAATATATATATTTAATATTCGTTATTTTGATTCATTAAAGAGTGCGATCTTTTATGGGTCTATAATTCCAATGAGTTTGATAACGGCGTTAAATATTTGGTGAATATTAATTATTGACGGAATTCACGTTCGATAATGGAATGATGATATTCTATTAAGAAAACTTATAAGTTTTGATTATGTCAAATCCTGCAGGTGGATTTTATAACCCGACATATCAAATAAATTAAACAGAATATTTTATAAAATTATTAAAGAGGTCGATTAAATCTTATTATCAGTAATTTAATTTAATTGATGGTATCTTGTAATCTTAACATAGGGAGAATAATAAATATTTAATATCAAGAGCTCGAATAATCAGCTTTGAGAATAAAACTAGGAGTGCAATTATAATTTTTTAGTGATATGATTTGTAATTTATGTTTTTAGGAAATTACTTCCGCATTGAAGTGGGTTTTTCTAATTCCATTAGAAGTTTGTGTTTTATTTACTCCTTAGATCCTTATTGTAACCTATTTATATTCCGTTATAACCATTACTACCAGCTAACACATTCATTCAGTCTCTTAGAATTTCCACATGTTTGTGAAAATCGAAAAAAGAAAGGCAGCTGGACGAGATTAGGAACAAGAGGATCGTAGCTCACATTCTGTTCTTGTTTTGGCGTTTAAGAATACAACAGAATATCTAAGCAGAAATGAGATTGCCGGCTTGCCGTGTTAATTTAATGAGTATCACTCACTCTCTTTATAGAAATGATTGGCAATAAATAAGAAGTAAAGAGATGAGTTATAAGAGCTGGAGTTATGAACAATAAATGAGAACTTGAGGGGTTTTATCTTTGAATCAAGCAATACAGCAGTGATTATAGGTCTCCAGATATTTTAAATGCTAATGAGTAACTCTTTATATAAGCTTTTGAGGTTTCATGACCGTTAGAGGTAGGTGAGGATATTTAATGCTAAAAATTCAACCGTTGAACTCTGCTGCGTATTTTGAATTCCGGAGCAGGTATCAACACATTTGCTTTATGGTCGACACAAAACATTTAGGGCAAGATTTTTCAAGTGATTGGGTCGACTTAGATCTTCTGTGATATCGACACAATTTTTATATTCTTCTCACCAACACAACGGTGTCGACACGAATGGTATTTGTTTCGACTCAATTCGTTCTTCAACTTTCTGGTGAGGCCTTTTTGTGTTGACTCATTTGGCCTTTGGTATCAACACCCAAAAGTGTAAGAACCCTTAGTGAATTTGTGTCGACTCGACATTTCTTTAGGCGGGCTCGATAATTTTAGGTCGACTCTTCTTCAATTTATGTCGACTCACAAAATCTGTAGGTGGTCACCGTACTTTTGTGTCGACTCATTTGCAATTTGTGTCGACTCAAAATTCTGAATAACTAAAGTGAAGAAACACTTTAGTGTCAACCAAACCAAGTTTGTGTCGACTCTTTTTTAGTACAGAGAGTCTCGGCTCCTTTGTGTCGACTCGAAATTTTGATATCTAAAACATCTTCAACGAATATGTTAGGGTGCCAACTCATTTGTTCAAAGGTGTTGACACACTTGAGATCTTAAAGTATTCTTAGCCTTAAAGTATTGACTCAGTTATCAATTAGGGTCAACACAAAATATTTTTATTTAAGGATACTTAAGTGGTAATCAATTTGAGAGATGAGTCATCTCATATGGCTAAATGTGTCAACTCATTTGTCATTTTGTGTCAACACTACTTTTTTAAAATATTAAATATTATCATTTAAAATCGATTTATTCTTAAAAAATAATTTATAAAAATCATCAAAATCTAAATAAAGAAACCCTTGAGTTAACAGAAATAATTAAAGACTTGAGTTATAAAAAACAACTAGCGCGAATCATGGATCAACAGAAGAAACAACTTCGCAACCAGATGCTTCTGCTCATTAAAATATAGTAGGACAATTACTCTTATAGAAACGTTACGTGAAAAAATGAGACTGATATGCGACATTAATACCTAAAATTATTCGCTTAAAGTACGGTGTGCCCTAACTTAACTCGGATAAAGTTTGGAGGACCAAACTTTCGAAGGTGAGGAGAGTGCAATATTTGGTGATTAAATTTAATAAGAAAATAAAATAATAATATACAAATAATAATAAATAATGTTAGAACTAGGCAACCCAAGAGCAGAGGTGAATTGGATTTCTTTACTAAAAAAAGAGATTTTTAAAAAAAACTTTTTCAGAAAACCTTTTAATATTGCAATAAAACTAGATATGCAAATATGAAATCAAATCAAATATTAAAAAAAGAGGGATAGAGATAAAGAACCAGACACCAGCGATTTATAGTGGTTCGGCTTGATCTTAGCCTACGTCCACTCCTC
>JAOTRH010442510.1:0-32484 GCA_034768845.1 Heliamphora exappendiculata
AATGTTTCTTATTAATATGCCAGGGATCCAGAATAAAATACATAAAAAGCATGACTTTTCAGTATACATTTCCAACATACTCATCAGAGCCTTGAAAACGATTCTAGTATTATGACTCCCGAAGGCCGTTAATACAGTTTTAAGAAAAATAGTCTATCCATCCCGAAATGCAATTCATGCAACACGTGTACACGTGTCTCTTCAGGACCTCGTTTCAGCCTTCAAATATCGCACACACACACCCACACCCGTGCATCATCAGGATCTCGTTTCAATCCGTCAGATATCGCACACACACACCCACACCCGTGCCTCATGAGGATCTCATTTCAATTCGTCAGATATCGCACTCACACCCACACAAGTGCCTCATCAGGATCTCGTTTCACTGTTTCTATCCTTCAGATATCGCACACACACCCACGCTCGTGCCTCTTCAGGATCTCATTTCAAACTGTTAGATATCGCACACACACACCCACACCCATCATTAACTAAGGTTAGCATTCACAGAACTACATATACATCTATACCATTTCGTACCCATGCAAACCTAAACCAGAATTTAATGCATAATACCACGTACCAACGCTACACTTCACAAACCACGTCACATGCCTATAAAACACTGAGTTTTAAATCATAATCACGTTACACGTAACGCTATCAAAGCCATGTAATTCCCCTCACATAATCCACATATAAAGAAACCAGAGTTATAAATGCACATAGCAAGTTATAAACGCACATAATCATATATAACTTCACATCACGACGCCACCTACCAAAACCCGACATCCACTCACATAGACAACCAACAACTCATAAAACCAAGCCTAACCCAAATGCCAACTCTAAACCCCTCAAACCACGAGGTCACAAAACACCATCCTTTCCCCACAGGTGCCATGGGCCCAAACACACCCCACATCCAATAAAAAACAAACACCGCGCACCCTACCCTGCACCACAACCACATCTACCCGTGCACGTCACCCCGAGGACGGCACCTAAACCAACTCCCAAAGCCACGACACGACTCCCGAAACCACCACACAACTAACCAAATCCCGAAAGGAATCCAACAGTATTTCAGTCAATTAATCCCATAATCAATCAGCTGAATACCATTGAACACCAATTGAAAACCAAGAACCCAACCACCCAAACAACACACGCGCCATACACAACCCACGACGCCCACACGTGCCATACACAACCCACGATGCCCACACGCGCCCAACACAAACCCATGACGCCCGCACGTGCCTAACACATGCCCACGATGCCCACACGCACCTAACACAAGCTCACAACACCCACACGTGCCTAACACGGCCAAAAAGGATGAAAGACAACCTTTTCCAAAGCATTTGGCCAAAAATGGATGAAAAGGGTTAATAAATTTTGATATACCCTCACTATTTTGATCACAACTTTTTTCACAAAAAGAATTTTAACGTGAGAGACATGCCATTAGAAAGAAAACTTCCGGGGCTTCAATTTGAACACAAAAATGACCCAATTTTGAGTCTAGATGAAAGAGATATGGCCAAAAGAAAAGGGTTCCACAACCAGCGAAGGTGTCAACACAAACAAAAAAAAGGTGTCAACACAAATAGCAGAGGTGTCTACACAAACAGCGGAGGTGTTGACACAAACAGCAACAGAATGCACAACTCCAACAGAAGGAGAAAATGTGTCGACATTAACAGAAAATGTGTCGACACCAACATCAAAAGGTGTCGACACAAATAGAAAATGTGTCGACACAAAACAACCGAGAGTTCAGCCACAGCGTGCTCAACACCACAGAAGGAGAAATGTGTCGACACAAACAAAATTTTTGTCGACACAAAAATCCAAATTTTCCAAATTTCAGAATAAGCTACAGGCGATGGTGGAAAACATACCCAAGCTATGAAAAAGCTTCCCAACCTCAAATTAAACCATCCAAACACCCCTTTAACAACCCATGGACATATACAAGCCCAAAACTACCACAAAATGTCGAGAGAAACACTCGAAACCCGATTCCATCCAACCAAAAACACCCAAAATGATTTTAAACCAAAAATCCAACTTATAAACCGATTTATCAAAACATAAACCAACTTTTTATGCATTTTTAAACGGTAAAAACACACACGAATACACATAGCACCCTTATAAAATATGAGAGTCTAGGATCCTACCTTATTGAGTTAAAAACTCGACGCCTCGATCCACGTGCAAAAATGATCTTCGCTGGAATAAAATTCCGCCTGAATGAAAGCGTAGCCCACCACGAGGAGAATAAGGATCTGTTGTTGGATCGTCGAAAATCGAGCCCCGTGCCCTCAAGAATCTAGAGAGAAGGTAGAGCTTTTGATTTGAAAAACAAAACTTAGCTCCTAAGTTTTGGAAAATATCTCCACCAAAACATCTAATGCTATATATTTATAGACCACGAAAAATATATTTTTTTTTTTAACCCGTGCCACAACGGCTAACAGCCCCGGGAACCAACCCCGCATGCATATCTAAACCAGATCATGCATCAAAACACATAAAAGCATGCCGCAACAAGAACAATAAACACACGTTGAAAAACGCCAAAAAAGAAAACGGGTCAGGGTCTCACAGATATACTTTGCTTGTGATAAGCCCAACATCCTTTGTTTTTGATCTCGAACAAACTTGATCCCAAGGATGTGACTAGCTTCTCCCAAGTTCTTCATATCGAACTACCCAAATAATCATACTTTAACCGTAGATAATGCCCCCACATTGTTACCGATGAGCAAGATATCGTCTACATAAAGAACTAGAAAGATCACCATACTTTTGTTACTCTTCTTGTACACATATGACTCATCTAGACTTTAATCAAAATCATAAAACTTTATAGCTTGATCAAATTGAGTGTTCTAAGATCTCGATACCTACTTAAGTCCATAAATTGATCTCTTAAACTTACACAGTATGTGCTCCTAACCCTTTGCAATGAATTCGTTTGGTTGTATCATATAGATACACTCGTCAAGACTTTTGTTAAAGAAAGCTGTCTTAACGTCCATTTATCAGATTTTGTAATCGAAATGAGCGGCAGTGGATAAGAGAATTCGGATAGACTTAAGCATGGCTACCGGTGAAAAGGTTTCCTCATAATCGATCCCTTCTTTCTGAGTGAGCCCTTTAGCAACAAGCCTAACTTTGAAGGTTTCAACCTTCTCGTCTGCTCCTCTCTTCCTCTTGTAGATCCACTTGCATCCAATGAGTTTTATCCCTTCGGGTGGTTCTACAAGTTTTTAGGCCTAATTAGAATACACAGATTCTATCTCTGAATTCATAACCTTTTGCCAAAGAATGGCATCTTTATCTTTTAGTGCTTCATTGTAGTTACAGGACTCAGTATCCAGTTCTGTCAGGATCTTGTCAAATGACTCTCCCAAGAACATATACCGATCAGGTTGATGAACAACCCTCCTACTATGATGAGGCACTACCTGTGTCTGTGTATTAGCAGTAACAGGCTGTGCAGAATCTGAACCCTGTGCATCAGCACCATGTTCTTGATTTTCACTTGTCCCGATAATCCTCCCATTACGACGAGGTAATCTAATATCAGTGACTTGTGGTTCTTGTCACGCCCCAAACTCCAAGCCACGTGAAACACCCATAAACAAATCACCACAACACCCAGGCCTTACACTAAGACCTCGAAAGAAACTCCCGACACCTGATTTCATCCACGAAATCGACAAAGAACTAGTTTTTCACCCAAAAATCCAACTTTATAGAAAATTAGATCTACAACAATCTAGCCGGTAAAAAGACACCCAATTACCCATAACACCCTTATAACACATACACGTCTAGAATCCAACCTCGGTGAGTTCAAAACTCAACGTCTTGATCCACGTGCAAAACTGAGCCTCGCTGGAATCAAAATTTGACCGGATGATTGTGTAGCCCACCGTGCCATTAGCAAGAATTTACTGTTGGATCGTTGAAAATCGAGCCCCGAGCCCCCGAGAACTTAGAGAGAAGATAGAGAGAAAATAAGAATCTTGTTGGAGAAGTTTTGAAAAATATTTTTATGAAAATATCTAACTCCAGATATTTATAGGCTTCCAATTTTTTTTTTTTTGAAATTTTCAAAATTCGCGCCACAACGGTACACGGCCCCAGGAACCTACCCCGCATGCATCTCTAAGCCCGATCATGCATTAAAAGCAGTAAAAACATGCTCAAATAAAAACACGTAACGCGCGTCCGAAAATGCTGAAAAAAAGAAAATGGGTCAGGGTCTCACAACTCTACTCCCCTTAAAGGAATTTTGCCCCCGAAATTCAACTCAATGTCAAAACAACAAGCCATCGATCACAATCGACACAGGCACACGAGATGGCTAGACAAACCATTCCTAGGATATAGTCAAATGAGGTCGGGCATCCTAAACAATGGCTAACTATCTCGAAGACAAGGGATCTACAACTCACCCCAACCTCACATCATCTCCAACTGCTCTCTCAACACAACACACCACCCACGGAATCTATCACCAATTCCCATGCGGATGCAACAAAGAAACTGGCCCAAAGTCAGCATACTCAAAAAGTACCTTTGCTTGCTGAAGGAATATCTGCATCGTCCAGCACGACCGGTGCCCTTGAAGCTATGAGGAAACACGTTCGAGGTAATCCCACTCTGGCTTGTCCACTAGAACTCGACTCTGTCGATTGCCGCAGTGACTGAACTGATGTACTCCCACCTGCCATCCGGGAAGTCTGAACTGCAGGATACTGCTGTCGGTCCTGCACGTACGAACCCTCTGGCGTACCAGCTATGCTCGGTGCATCCTCTCTCTGGGGATAAGTCCTGCGGATGTGTCCAATCTGACCACATCTGTAACAAATCGGCAACTCCGTCCCCTACGACTGATCTTGTATGGAACTCTGAGCCTGCCTCAACTGTGGGTCCCGAGACTGCCTCAGCTACGAGCAATCTGGTACATGATGCCCCGGCTGTCCACATCGATAACATCTGACCTCCCTCTACACTGGCCTCCCTAGAAGCTCAGATCTCAATCATGGTGTTCTCCACCCTTATTGCTGCCTCCACCAGCTCCGTGAACACACGAATCCCCATTGCTACCACACGCTCTCTGACCACCGATCTCAGACCCCGCTCAAACCTCATAGAACGCAGCTCATATGTGCTCACCAACTCAGGTGCAAACTGGGACAAGCACGTGAATCTGGACTCATACTGCATGACGTCCATCGCTCCCTGGGTAAGATTATAAAGCTCCTCCCTGTATAAATCTCTCCTTGAAGCTGGGAAGTATTTCTCTAAAAACACTCCGGTAAAAGCTGCCCAAGTAACTCCTGCAATAATCCTGACATATTTTCACCAAGCGTGAGCAACACCCCTCAGCTGAAAGGTGGCAAAAGAAACCCACAACTCATCCTCCATAATCTGCAGTGTGTCAAGGATCCGTGTCACTAACTCTAGCCACTCCGTCGCCAAAATAGGATCAGGGTCTCCAGCAAAGGTAGGTAGATCCATGCGCCTAAACTCTCGCATCGCCACAGTAGCCCTCACCTCAGGCACCCTCTCCCTAACAGCCTCGCCTCTAGAGGTCTCAACCAGCTGCTAGATAGAACCAAGCAGCACGTGCAACAACTATGTCGTCTCCATCGGTCCCAATGGAGCATTTTCATCCCCAGCATCAGGGATAGGGACATCCCCGTGGCCAACAGCACGGCCTCGCCCTCGTCTTGCAGACATCACGTCTATATGAAAGAAAACAACATATAAGATACAGCACATAGCATGAACATAAACACTAAACACCTAGCATGCTAACACATAGCCACATAGGTTCATGCTAAACAAATCCCACATACCGAGGAGAACCAACAAGAATGACACATCTATTGGATAACCTACTCAAATTTTCTGCTAGAAATCACGTCAGCTAAATGTGTTTTTAATTTGGCCCCTAAGTTTGTTAATCCAAACGTCCAAAGGCAGGACTATCACTCCTAAGATTCAACCCCTATGCTCACATATACACATCATTCACATATGACCCGCATGCTATCACATTCATGTTATCAAAACATCTAAACACATGCAGTCAAGCACACGTAATCAACCTCACACGGTGATACAACCTCTTCCCACAGTTCATAGGTATTCGAACCCAGAGCTCTGATACCAAGTTGTCACGCCCCAAACATTGGGTCACGTGAAACACCCATAAACAAACCACCACAACACCCAGGCCTAACACTAAGACCTCGAAAGAAACTCCCGACACCCGATTTCATCCACAAAATTGAAAAAAAACTAGGTTTTCACCCAAAAATTCAACTTTACAGAAAATCAAATCTACAACAATTCGACCGGTAAAAAGACACTCGATTACCCATAGCACCCTTATAACACATACAGGTCTAGAATCCTACCTCGATGAGTTCAAAACTCAACAAAATTGAGCCTCGCTGAAATCAAAATCTGATCGGATGGTTGCGTAGCCCACCGTGCCAATAGCAAGGATCCGCTGTTAGATTGTTGAAAATTGAGCCCCGGGCCCCTGAGAACTTAGAGGGAAGGTAGAGAGAAGATAGGAAGCTTGTTGAAGAAGTTTTGAAAAATATCTTTATGAAAATATCTAACTCCAGATATTTATAGGCCTCTAAAATATCTTCTTTTTTAAAAAAAATTTTGAAATTCGTGCCACAACGGCCTACGGCCCCAGGAACCTACCCCGCATACATCTTTAAGCCAGATCATGCATTAAAAGCAGTAAAAATATGCTCAAACGAAAACACGTAACGCGCCTTCGAAAATGCCGAAAAAAGAAAACGGGACAGGGTCTCACAACTCCTCTTCGGTTCTACTGGTATTTCCTCTCAATTCTTCCAGAATAATTTTGCTATTGGGCATGTGATTTATAATATAATCATCTTCCAAGAATCGGATTTGTGCTAACAATGACCTTCTGATCCTTAGGATTATAAAATAGATCACCCTTCGTTCCCTTGGAATACCCTACAAAGAAACAGACTTCTGTCCTTGGTTCTAACTTACCCGCGTTCCCTTTCAGCACATGTGCTGGACACCCCCAAATCCAAATGTATTTCAAACTAGGCTTACCCCCGGTCCACAATTCTATGGGAGTATAAGGTACTGGCTTAGAAGGTCCCATGTTTAGAATGTAAGCCGCTGTCTCTAAAGCGAGTCCCCAAAACGAATGTGGTAAACCTGAATAACTCATCATTGACCTTACCATCTCCATAAGAGTCCTATTTCATCTTTTTGCTACACCATTCTGCTGTGGAGTGCCAGGTGCAGTCAACTAGGATGTAATCCCCTCTGATGAAAAGTAGTCCTTAAACTCTCCAAAGAGGTATTCTCCACCACGGTCGGATCATAGTGATTTGATACTATTACCCAAACGTTTCTCTGTCTCCGCCTTGAATTCTTTAAATTTCTCAAAGCATTCAAACTTACGATACATCAGGTAAATGTATCCATACCTTGAGTAGTCATCAATGAAACTGACGAAGTACTCAAAGTCATCTCTAGCCCGAATTGTTATAAGACCACACACAACAAAATGAACCAACTCCAACGATTCTTTAGCTTTATAGCCTTTGGCCAAAAATGGCCTCTTGGTCATATTACCCTCTAAACAAGATTCACGAACTAGAAGTGCCTCCACTTCCAATGAACTCAAAGGTCCATCTGCTACCAATCTGTTTATCCTTTTTAGATTAATATGACCTAAGTGTAAGCGCCAAAGAAACATTTGGTCCATTAAAGAAGGAAACTTTCTCTTATACGGTAAATTTGATGTGTTATTCATTTCATTCAGTTGTAGTGTATGAGAGATTGAAGTAATAATATAAAGATCATCCACCAATATACCAGAACAGATAACCCATTTATTATTTTTAATAAACACAGAGTTATTAAAATAAACCAAATATCCGTCTTTAGCCAATTTAGAAACAGAAACTAAGTTCCTTCTAATGGCAGGTACATAAAGACAATCTCTCAATATTAAAACTCGATCTCTACTAAAACTGAGAGTGACATCTTCTACTGCAACTGTTGTTATCTTTGTATTATTGCCCATATGCAAGTAAATCTCCCAATCACTAAGTTGTCGAGTTTCCTGGAACCCCTGCAATGAATTGAAGACATGATTAGTGGCTCTCGTATCTACACACCAGGTACCGATAGATAACACTGCCAAACATGTTTTCACAACCAGTGAACAGAAATTACCCTGTTTGTTCTGCCTTCTGAGAAATATTTAACTTAGTTTTTTCGAGTGCCGGGTCTGGTTACAGTGAAAATATCTGTCTTTTGATTTTTTTCACACCAGTCCGTGGCCCACTAACTACCCTAGAAATCGTGTCTCCCTATTTTCAAACATTTTTCTTCTTCACGCCTTTCGACACAAAGAAAGAACCTTTTTCATAAACAAACACATTTCTTGGTATTGAAAAAATACCATTTATAGTTAAAGTTATATCCAAGTTATATTTTTAGTCAACAAAATTTGGTCCTGTAAGTTTGTTTTCTTTGAGTATTGAAGCGAGTGGGTTGAAATCTATTTTAATCCTGAGAATCACATAATTAAAAAACCGTTAATTATAATGAGCAAAACTTTGAATTCATTTTAATTTGGTTTCCTCTACCATTTTAAAATTAATTCGCCAGCAGCCTGGTAACCTGATAATAGCATGCCTCGTTGGAAGGATGTCTACTATCCATCATAAGACTAGACAGGCCAATTCTTTTTAATTTTACTATCTAGGCAACTGACCATACCAAGTAAAATTAAATAGTTAACATAATTTCGGTCCAGTATATAATAGCAGCGACTCAGATGGAGAGGATACTATTATATACAAGTAAGTGTTAACCATCACCTAATCCCAAATTAATCGCTTCGTAATGAACCCTTCAGTTGGAGAAGTGATCCACACTAACAATTATCCAAAATTATCCCTAATGGAGGTTTGTACCGGTGATACCGCAATTAATTTTTCCGTTTGGGAGAAAGGTCTTACTGCTGACACGCAAGATTTAATTGCATAGCCTACAAATTGGTGATGGAGACAACGAAATTTATCTGTGAATAAATTTTTTCTCTCACTTAGATTTTTAAAATATTTTTGAAGATTATAAAAATTTGTTTAATTAAAATAAATTTATTAATTTCGAAAGCCATATGATCCGAAAGAATCAAACATCTTTCCAGGTACACGATTTTAAATATTCTGATTTATCAAATCAACTTTTCATGTTTAAATACATAACAAATAAAATTTAATAAATACACATTTTTTCCTTTAGCATTTCAGCTAAGATAGTTATTAAAGGCATTTATTTATTTTATTTTCTGTTTTACATTTTTCGAAAAATAATAATTTATTTTAATTAAATATTTTTTTATTTCATTAATTTAAAATTTGGAATTAATTCTCACGTTTTTCAAAGATATCTAATTTTAAAAAAATTATCTTAAACGTGATATTTTGTAAAAAAATAAAATATCTACTGTTTTTTTATTTAATTAAAATTAATTAATTAACAAAAAACTTAATTTTATTTTTCATTACAAAATATTTTAATTAAAATTGAGTTTTTGAATTAATTAAATTAACAGGATAAATAAAACCAGTATATATCATCTACGCAGTTAATAAATAAAAAAAAATTAAATGCATGATAAATATAAAAATTCCAGTTTTATGATCAAATCGAAACTCTAAAGAATTTTAGTCTTATGCTCAAAGATAAGCTTGAATGATTCAATCCTGTATCAGCTTCCTATATCTTAATTGAATCAGAATTTTTCGATCACTCTTTATCCAGAATATTAAGCCAACCAAAACAGTCTTAGTTACCGCAGAAAATAGCCTGGAATTGTCGAAGTTTGCTGAGAGGAAACCGGTGCCTCTGATGCTTGGGAACCCCTTCAATGAAAGCATTTTTTGTTTCGGAAAAACCACTGGTCCTAGGAAAATCGCTGCATGAAGCAGCCTTGGGAAGAACGCCTGGATTTCCACCAGAATTGCGCTGCATGTTTGCAGCACAGTTTTGCTCCTCAGTTTACGTAAACCGCTGTTTGGCGTTAGCTGTTTTGATTAAAATCGCTGCAGCTTTTGTCTAGAAAAAACGCCGCCCAAGACAGGGTTTGATGTGCCATTGTTTGGGAACCGGCGCCGGACAACGCTGCTTGGGATTAGAATCGCCTGTTTGCTTAAAACTGCTACTCAATCAGTTTTTTATTAAAACCGCTGCTTGGGACAACGCTGAAAACTGCTGCAATGTGTGCCAGTGCCTAGGCCTTGTTTAGCTGAGGCAGTTTTGGAAACAGCTTTGTTTGGTCTTCCAATCACTCATGCTGTGTTGAAAACATCTTTCTCGGTTGCGCCACTTCTTGGCTGCTGCGGTGGCTTCTTCTTCTTCTTCTTCTTTTTTTTTTTATAAAAAAAAAAAACTAGAGATAAAAAAAATTGCAAAGCAATAAAAAAATGGTTGCCGCCGCCAACTACCGCCGGTTGCCGCCACCTTTATTCTTCCATACCTGTTCTTATTTTTTTTTCTAATAAACAAGAAAAAAAAACTTAAACAACATAAAATTTTTACAACGAAACTTATGTCCCGTAGGTTCACATTCGATCTAAAAAAATTAATCTATCACGGTCAACTCTTGTGAATAAAAAATTAATTAAATTAACATCCACGCATTCAATCAAACATAAAAATAAATGATAATCGTAAAATCGGGATTTAAAACGCCTGCAAAATAAAGTTAACAACAGTTCTAAAACTACCCGGCCCCGATAACCGTAAACAAAAATCAAAACAACTTTGATACCAATTTGTTGGAGGCAATACTACCAAGATCATTGTTTTTGAAAATAATTTTTGATAAAAAAAATTAACTGGACGGACAAACGCCGAAACGAGCTCCAGATAAAAATTTTGACGACGAATGATCAAAATAAAATCCGTGCAACCAAAGTTAATTTAGAAGATTACTTTTTGTCGATCTAATCTTTGACTACGACTTGATTCCGAGTTGAAACTCGAGTCAGATCTTCTACTGTATTCCCTTACGCGATCCTCGAATGTAGTGTTGACTACGATCCTCCGAGAACTCGTACTGGAAGAACCCCAATATATTTAAGTCTTGAAAGACAAAAATAATATCATAATAATAATGATAGAAAATCATCAAAAACTGGTTTAGCCTACCCGCATATATGTAGGGCTACAGTAGGGACATGGAGAGTAATTATGAGTGAGATTTCTAGTGGAACACAGACAGCTACTAGAGATTTTTACAATTATGGAAAAATATTCAGCGGTTTCTGCAATTTTCTTAAATTACTGAATTACAGTTTACACAACTAAAGAACTATAATTGCACTCTGACCCATAATCTCAAAACCTTCTTGCATTGAGCTCCTGTTATTAAATGATTACAATTTCTCCCCACGTTAAGATTTCCGATACCGGCCAATTAAATTTAATTATATCGGCATCTTGATATTCCTTAAGCCCTGCTTAACTTATTTGACCGCCAAATAATCAATTCTATCTGCAGAGTTTGGCCTGGTCAAAACTTATAAGCATCCTTAAGAGAATATCGTCAATCCCGATCATTCGGGACGTGAATTCCATCAATAATTAATAATTTCTATATAAATAATGCCGCTATCTAACTCACCGAGAATATTGACTCATATAAGATCGCACCCTCTAATGAATCAAAATAACGAATATTAAATATATGCAAATCAATAATTATTTCAGGATTAAGAGAATAAGTACTATTCATAATAATCTTGGAGTGTAAATTAATTTATATAGTCAGTACAAAATTAATTATCCCAAATGTCCCGTTCAATACACACAAAGTGTACTAGCACAGAGAGTCAGAACAATAGACGATACTATTATCTGCTCCCCGTAACCAGGACAAATCTACTAAAACTCTGTGTTATAGTCGTACCGATGGTATGTCCATTTTCATCTATACTGTGAACATAAAACTTATATTCTGTAAGAACCTAAAATCTAATCTTCTATGTGCAAGCTGTATTCTACACACCAGACTAAATACTATACAGAATATCGGACATCCATGCATAACATTAAAAATGATACACATACATTGCTCATAAAAATTCTCATAAAATGAAAAAATAATTTTATTAAAAATAAAATTAAATACTAAAAATATGGTTTTCAGTATACCAACCCTAACAAAATGGTACCAAGGGGGTGAGTGCTTGTTGTGAAAACATAACAACAAATGTGGGATAGGTCTTCACATAACAAAAACTACTGTAAAATTCATATTGTGATTTGGAGTGCGAGTGTGGTGCTAGGTGTTGAGGTTATGTCACACTCTCAATTCCAAGGCACATGACCAAATCCCGACAAACCCCAAAAAGCACCTGAAGTTCTAATGAAAAGAGTTTTATGGCTCAAAACACCGTGAAATCTCGTTTAATAAACCATTTTTAAAGAAGGAGCTAAACCCCACAAGAAAAGATTTCGTGAACCAAAAGCGGTGAAAAAGTGCTCCAGCAGGCAGACCGCTCGATCAACCTCATGATCGATCGACCGGTCCTTCAACAAGCTGCAACTACCGAGAACAGTGTATGACCACTCAATCGGTTCATCGAGTAATCCAACACTGGACTTTTTTTTGTCAAACCATGTTTTCCCATGCCAACTTCCCACACTTCAACCCTACCTCCAAACAAGCCTTCCCGAGGGATCCACATACAAACCACAAAGAAAATATAAAGAAAACATTTCCATCCATCTACAAACGCTAACAACACAACAATTCAATACATAGAATATTACGTAAAAGAAGATGAACCCAACACAATGTCCGATAACCTCGCATGCATACAATTCATAAGTACGTGTGGCCTTTTTCCCTTATAAAATGGTTTTCAACTAGCCAAAGTATCAAATCATTGTTTCAAAAGAATTTCATCTATAAGATATCCATTTCTCGAAAGATCTTTCTATATGTATGTAATTCTATCAAAAAAGCTCAAACACGGTCTTGAGGTCTAGCTCCTCAATCAACCACCTTCTTTCCATTATTACCGAAAATATTTTAAACAACATGAGCCGAGACTTGTAGGAAATAAACTAAATATGAACATATGCATGACATGCGAAGATGATCATGTGAATGCACAACACGTTTAAACCTAAAATCAACTCCGATTTTCTAATAAATTTTCATTCACATAATCGATTTTCTTGTCTTTACCCAAAACCAACACGCAATAATTAACTCATTAATCCTGTCATTTCAAACCCAACATGGTTACTATGACTTCCCAATTCAATTCATTTCTCCTAACATAACAGTTATTAAGGTTTCCCAAGTTCTCATTCATCATTTACCTCATGTGATTCACCAACCCGATTTTATTCATTGATTTAATTAAGTACCAAAGCTGGACGATGCCTATAGACCAAGGCGTATTTATCACCACCGGGCCACATAAGGCCCAATGAATAAATAGCCATTCTATAGCCCTGACACGGAGAGCACACATTTTTTATTTACCTCAAAAACATCGATGGGTGGGCCGCCCAAGAGCACGCTTTTATGGGGATTAACTCGAAGGAAGGACCTACCTTACATTGTGCAAGTTTCTAGTATTTCACCGAGTAGCAACTCGTGCCCAAACTTACATACTCGAACCATTCACCCGGTACTTTAACTAAGTCAGTTACAATTAAACCAATGCGAATCTAACCGTTAATCCTGTTCCTCTTGCCTAACCCAACACCATTAAGGTTTTCATTACCAACAATCCAAATATTTTTATTGTTCTTATATTTGAATCAACATAGTTAAGGTTTTTATATTTTTATTGTTCTTATTGTTCTTATATTTGATCGGATCACAGTGCTCCTGGTACTTGCCCAGTTCGGTCGACTCCTTTTCATAAGGTAAGCCCTCTTTCACATGCAACATAATACCATGAGCCAAAACCCAGAAGAAAACACTTCAAACTTTTAACTAGATCTCTCAACACAAATTCCCCACAACACATATCGTCCAACACTTAAAATGTTTGTAAATCAAGGAGATAGGAAAATTTGACAATTATAGCATGATATGCAGATAAGTGAAAAAATATACAAGTATGTGATTCCATAGATGCAATGCAAATTCCCAACCTAACATACACCTAAAATCATAACAAGAATTCCACGCTGGGAATTATAAGAGTAGATTTTATGGATAGTTGATCACTAAAGTCATCATCGCACCTCGTTGTGAATAGGAAATGCATCGCCGGGCTTCATACCACAGCTGTTTTACTCAATGGCAACAACGTGGGGGTGGGTCATCGCCTCTGGCCAACCAAAAATAATCATTTCGTGCACTTATCCAATAAACCCACCTTAAAACCCGTGATGCCTTCGCCGGTATCAACCCAAAGTCCAAGTTACAAAAGATGGACTGCTAGAGATGAACCCATGGTGCCAAAACAAGTATCCATCATAAATAATTTTCCACACCGGGGACGCACCTATGGTGTAAACTGGGAATAAACTCCAAAACAACGTATAAACCAACAACTAAGGACGCCATAGACTTAAAACCAAGGAGACGGAGACTCCAAATCATCCAAACCCATAATGGTACAATGGATCCCAACATATCATCAATGTAACACTGATAATGCTCTTGGTTGTATGATATGCACTACAAAGTACAACTACTTATAGCTTGGTATGGCAAGGTATAATCCAGCATAGCATGATGTACCACAAGCTAGAACATAAAGTACAATTCTCAAATAAGATTCAGATTTTATGGCAATTGTCATGCTTCATTGAACATTCACATAAATTCAATTTTTATCTCATTTAGTCCAAGTAGAACATTTAAAACAAGTCATACAACCCAAACATGCCTTATCGTACACAACAATTCGCAAGTCAACTTTTAATCACTTATTTGCAAACGACAGCAGTGATTCGGGTTATTTCGAATTTGAGTTCAATTTTGATTTTTTGTCATAACCTAGATAAAAATATTCTCTACAATTTTCATATTTAACACTAAGATCGAATCTTAGGGCAACTAGGGAAAATAAATTAAATAAGTGAAAACAATTCAGCTTTTTCAGAAAAATTACAGAAAAAAGGTCTCATATGGTCTCAATTTTGGGACATTAAATTAGGTCCAACTGTGCTACATTTTGGATATGCTGTAATTCAATATGTTTCTTACAAGTCTTATGAATAGTGATTAGGGTAGTTATTTGGAAAACGTTAGAGAAATAAGTTGTTTTATAAAATGTGTCAATCAGCCCTTAAACACACAGCAGAAATAGTGTTCAACAGAGGATTTAAAAATGGTTTGGGGGATCATCTAAGGGTCTTGAAATCTAATTTTTGGATAGTAACTATATTGATATCTTACCTACATGTTTCATGAAAACCACTTTTGATTTTGGTCACTAAAAATAGAGATTTTTGGTTCACAAAAAGGTGTAACAGGAGGATCTGTGTGTGTGTGTGTGTGTGTGTGTGTGTGTGTGTGTTATATCTATAACTTTCAAGTTTTGACCTAATTTTAGATCATGATTTAAAATAGAGTTTTGAGGTTTGCCAAACCTACTGGTCTGAAACCAACACACTTTGGTAAAAGTATTGTATCTCGAGTTCTACTCTCTCAAATTAGTTTAAAAAATTTTTGTTAGAAAGATAACTTAAAGATCTAAATCTGGATATAAAAAAACTCACTTAGATCATTTTTCTATCTTTAGTCATGATGTTTCAAAGTTCGGGGCAGAAACTCTAAAAGTTAGAAATTTTAGGCCATTGTGTGTTCTAACTACCTAGCATGTGAAGTGCCAAGATTTGATCTATTCTTTTTTCATGCATGAGTTAGACACTTACATATCATCATTCCAGAACTATTAGAAGTCACAACACTCAATAACATCAACATGCATACATGCCATAAGTCATAAGAGTCACAAACAACCCATGGCTTAATACCACAACGCCTTTTTCCTCCTAGTTTCGATTCTTGTTTTCATCATAGATGGGTTGAGGGAGTTTTTGGTGACTCTAACTAGGGAGTTTTAAAGTGTTTACTTACCTTAGAATGGGTGGGTGATTGTGGATGGAGAGCTAAGACTTGGCTTGAGGTATCCTCATTGCTCTTTCTTGGATTCTTCCTTTTCTTTTCTTCCTTCTTCTTCTTCTGTTTCTCCTAACACTTGAAGAACACACAACACACAATTTTTTTTGGAATTTCTCTCTCTGCAATGCCGAAATTGAGTGGGAGGAGAATGGTGTTTGGGTCTTATATTTATAAAGGAAAGGGTTGCGTGGTAAAATAATTATTTGTGTAAGAAATTTCAAATTTCTTTAATTTCAAATGGTCGCATGGCATGGGGTGGCTTTTGAGAAAACAAATTTAAAATTTGGGGCAGGTGAATTCGGTCGGGGCTGTTTGGGAGGCTCAAAAGTTACTTTTTGCATTATTTTATTAATTAAGTAGGGTTTTGGTGCATTGTTGGGCAAGAAAAGCTTAAAAAATTATTTTTTGTGTATCTTTTTGGTATCCCAACCTCATAAAACAAATTATATTAGTAAGTTTGATTATTTCAATCTCCTAATGAATTATTATAATTTTTAGAACGATTGATTAATTAGGTGTAGGCAATTAAGCCACTTTAAACTAATTTCACAAGATGTAACTTTTTGACTTATTTAAATGTGTAAGGACTTTAATAATATTTTATTTACTTTTGTTAGCCTATAATATTATATTATTTTATATATTAATTGTTTGAATAATCTTAGGTCATAAAAATACTTGATTGGTACATATTTTTCTTAATTTAAGCGTAAAATACAAAAAGTAATTTTTTTGCACAACTTCCTAGGTAAAATCGGCCACTAAGGGATAGTTTTGTCATTTTTGTTGTTATTTTATTTTTTTCTACTTAATTGTATTTAAATATTTAATTTAGGGTGTCCATGTGTTAAATTTTAGATTTTTAAGACTTTTTGGTATACCAAGGGTATTTTGATCATTTTACCCTTTTCATGAGAATTTTTTTGATTTTTAATCTATTATTTCATGATAATTACTTATTTTAGAATGTTGGGAGGTTTTCCGAGTGTTAGGATTTTGTCTCTTGAGTTTTGAACCTTTTTAGGATTTTCAGATCGAATTAGGGTTTCGGGTTGAGTTAGAGTTTCTAACCTTTTAGCGGCCTAAGATCCTACAGGGTAACCTTTGCTAATAAGAGTCTGAATTGGGTCGTTACAATCTATAACCCTTAAAATAAAATTTTGACCTCAAAATTTCGTTTCGTATTTCTTCGTGTGAAAGGTTGGAGATGACTTACTGACGTTACGCCTTCTCGTCTTCAAGTTGACTTTCTTTCTTTTGTGGCGCTGCTATATGAGTTTTATTAACGGAATAGCTTTCCTTCTAGAGGGTGTGGACAGGGTCGGGCTTGAGTCGTTCTCGGTTGCGGGTGTGGATAGGGTCGAGCTTATACGTTTAGTAACCTTGAGTAACATAATTTTCGTCTTACTAAAATCTTGAACCGACTACTACACAACTTTCAAAGATCACATCGTACGCCTTTGCTGCAGGGTTATGGACTAGCGTTAGCATAAAATCCTTTTCCTACATGTGTTCCCTATTTCAGTAACGATGCAACACGTCCAGGCTAGCGTATATCCCAGAGTTTGCGAATACGAGCGTATCTTTGATCATTAACAAATCTCCTTCTCTTTCTCGTGAAGTGCGACATTCCGTCCACCGTTCCCTTATTGGTTAGGCTGCAACCTTCTTTTCAAATCACTAATTCTTGGTTAAAGTCGTCTAACTTGATCTTTGTAGTGTTGCCTCTGCCGTCGATTGTTGTAATTTCTTCCCCTTGGGGTTAATCTAAAAGGTCATTTAGTCATGGTAATGGGTATCGGCTTTTGATCGTCATCTTATTCAGTTGTCGATAGTCCATGCAGAGCCTTGAGGTTTCGTTAGCAAATGATGCTAGTGCATCCCATTGTGGAGTGTTTGGGCAGATAAATCCTTTGTTAAGTAGCTCTTGTAACTGTCCTTTTAACTCCTTCAGTTTGGCGGGAGCCATCCTTTGTGTTGCGTTTGAAATCGGTGCGGTGCCTGGTTGAAGTTTAACAAAAACTCGATTTCTTGATGCGGTGGGAATCTAGGTAATTCCTCTGGAGATACGTCCTTGTATTTTCATACAACCCGTGGAAACTTGGTGGCTGACAGGGTGTTTATACTGGCGAGCATACAAGCTAATCTTCATGTGAAATTAATTAATCCGTATGCCTTCACGCCAATTGGTATATGAATATCATGTCGTTTTTCTTGGATCCGTACACTAGTTTCATCTTCAGTATGCACCTAGATCTTCTTACGGTAGTTGATGATGGCTTGATGTCTAGGGAGCAAATTCATGCCAAGAATTACGTTATCACTTATAAGATTCATGATTCACAGGTCGTATGACATTTGGGTGTCAGTCACTCTTCATGTCCTATAAATAGAGTCTACTTGCGCTTAATCTCCTAAGGTGGTGACGACGCTTTTGGATGAATTCGGGCTCTTAGTCATGCCATACGATTATCTTGATTAGTCTTTCTTTAAGTGTCGCATCGTCGTTGATGTGGAGCTATTCTCAGTTGAAAGGGGTGAGCAAGAATAAGTCCACATCTTCTCTGTATCAAGACATGAAACATACTATAAATATTCACGAGCTGTAGTAGCAGGGCTAGGCGAGAGGCAATTATCACGGCTTTGGCTAGGATTTCTGACGGCCTGATGTAACTTGGTGCTGACCTTTTGTTTTCCCAAAGTGTATGGTTCTTTGCCGGGGATGAGTTCTTTGTGATCTTTCGTATTGAACTTGAGGGGCCTATACTATCGGTCTTCATAACTCTCCATTTTGGTCTTCTTGGTTGTTTCAAGTACGCTATTTGTTGTGACAATTAGCCTTTCTCTAGTTTCTTACTCTGCATACTAGTGACTTGTAGTATCGTTTACACAAGGCTTCGTACAGCTACAACATTGGCTCGGTAGCTGTCGTTGTAGCCAGATTTTGACCAAAGGTAAATATTCTTCTCAATTTCCCTTTAAATTCCATTATGTAGGCTCTTAGAAAATCTTCAATGGTTTGAATTATGCGTTCGGACTGCCTGTCAATCTGAGGGTGAGATGTGGTACTGGGGTAAGGCTTCATTCCTAAGGCTACTTATAAACTCTGCTTGAATGTGGTGTGAGATGCGGGTTTTGATTGGGTGCAATAAAGGTAGATAACTCACGTTGATGCAAAATCTCACATATGTACTTTCTGTTTAAAGTCGTTGACGCATCGCGAGGTCTACTGATAGAAAGCAAGCGGTCTTGGTGAGGTGATCCACTATAACCCAAATGTTGTCGTGTTCTTAAGGCGATCTCAATAGTTCGGTGACTAAGTCCATAGTTATACATTTTAATTTCCACGTCTGTCTTTCCTAGAGTCGTCTTGTTCTTTTTGTTCTTTACGTGTTGGTACGTAGGGTTTGAGTTTCTTCTAAAGATTAGATCGCTACTCGGGTAGTTAAATCTTCTTAAGACTCCAAGCACCTATTGATGCAGTCAAGATCCTTCGTTCTTAGTCGGTGATGGTAGAATTTAGATTCTAAAATTCAATGAGAAAGGTCGGCGTCCTTATCAACGCGTGTGGACATGCTTTCTCCTTTGTGTGGCAAGTCGAATATCTTGAGCTCGAGGTTGTCTCACATTTTTCGGGTCCTACTGGCAGTATAACTCTCATTTCTTAGTTCCACAAATAGGTGGGTTAGTTTCTTAGCCTTTTTTTGCAGTCGGGGGTCTTAATCTTCAAAACTTGTTAAACGTAGACGTTGGCAGACATTCTAAGCCGTAATACCAAGAAGGGATCTGCTTCATGATTCGAAGAGGGGTTAAGAGGTTCTCGAGCGTCGTCCAAGTTCCTGTGAAAGCGCTAAATTCTAATGACGTAATATCTTGATGGCTATCATTACTCACTGGTTTAATGGGTAAGGTTTTGGATATCAACCTAGGATAAATCGAGGCTCATAGTATATATATGGGGTTTCAATAAGAATGGTTAGTTCAAATTTACTGGTCTCGATGGAAGCGATCGTAAGGTGGTGAGGGGTCAAGCATTTAGCTAAGGATTTCAAACAATATATGCACGAGATATAGCCGGGACTAAAGCAGTTAAGGGAAGGCAAACAAGTGTTTTATGAGGTTTAATGAGAAAGTCTTAGACGGTTCAAAAGATGGGTTAGGCGAGAGTAAAAGGTCATGGTTAAAGCAATCAACATTGACTCAATTCAAGAGGTCATTTGAGGGTCAAACGCATGTGGGATAATGGACTAATGATAAATGATCAATACTTAAAGGAATGTTCTCGGGATTAATCTACTATAATCAAATCTTGACAAAAGAGGTGTTAAGCAATGGGTAGCCAAACTAGAAATTTGTCCTGAAGTTACGTCGATCTAACGCACTTTAATTCAAGCATCTAAGTCTACTCTCCAAGTTGGGATTTTAAGACTAAATAATGAGTTCACAAAATTACTTCAGTCGAGTATGATAACAAGATCGTGAGAAGATGAACGGTGGTAGAAATTCTTATCAATGTCGAAGGTTCGGGGCTAATGATTTAACAAAGAAATGATTTCCTTGAATAAAAATTTAGTTCAAGGATGATGGCTTGAATTGAAGGAGAATCAAATGCGTATATTGGTCATTATCTAGACATAGCTCAACAACGAAAATTCAAATATGAGGGTATTTTCTAGGATAGAATTCCTAATAGGGTTATCAATGAGACTTGGGTACAAAAGAGTTACCGACGAATGACACTTGATGGTATTGTTGAGGACCGATGATATTAGAAAGAAGGGAACTCAAAGAACTTCAATCGAGTACAAAAGTTGATACAAGGGCTTGGGGTAAACGAGAAAGGAACTTATAAGGATGAAGTCATGGGATTCTAACGGTGGCTTCTTGATGTAGCATCTGAAACCTATCCTATTGCGTACTCCTGTCTGCCCCCCTTAAAATAGAAATAACTCGCTCCATGAATCTCTGGTCTTCGATCTCAATGTCCTTACTCGTCTTTTGCATGTAGATTTTTGGCTACTTCAGAACCCGCTATCCTAACCCGACTCACTATAAGGCATAGATGAAGTAGATCTTAGTTCTTATAATGTATAGATGATAATTATAATTAACACAGCGCATCATATAGAGCTTCTACATGATAGAGCGCATGGTTTCCTATAACCTAAGGCCTATAGGTTCACTAAACCTAATCTTTGATACCAACAGTGACGTTCTGGCTCCCGGATACGTTGAGACATACATATACATACAAATAGAGTTATGCCAACGTTTCATTCATAGATAATTATAGTAATATTACATCATTTGAATCTAAAAAAGCTCACAGAATACAGATATTACAGCTATTAAAGCGTGATTACAAAATAAACAGAGACTTCCTGAACAAAAAAACTGCTTCTGTTGCGCTAAGTTTTGATCGGATCACCGTGCCCGTGGTACTTTCCCCGTTCGGTCAACTGCTTTCGGTAAGGTAAGCCCTCTTTGCACCTGCGACATAACGCCGTGAGCCAAAGCCCAGAAAAAAAAACTCTAAACTTCCTAACCCGATCTCTCAACATAAATTTATCACAACACATATCATCCAACTCTTAAAACATTTGTAAATCAAGGAGACAGGCAAATTTGACAATTATAGCGTCATAAGCAGATAGTGAATAAATATGCAAGTATATAATGCCATGGATGCAATGTAAATGCCCAACCTGACATACACCCAGAATCATAACATGAATTTCACGACGGGAATTACAAAAGTAGACTTTATAGGGAGTTGATCACCAAAGCCAACATCGCGCTTCATTGCAAATAGTAAATGCGTCGCCAAGCTTCATGCCACAGTTATTTTACTCAATGGCAACAGCGTGGGGGCGGGCCATCACCTCTGGCCAACCAAAAACATTCATTTTGTGCACTTATCCAATAAACTCACCTTAAGACCCCTGATGCCTTCGCCGGTGTCAACCCAAAGTCTAAGTTACAAAAGATGAACTGTTAGCGACGAAACCATGATGCCAAAATAGGTATCCATCATAAATAATTTTCTACACCGGGGACGCACCCAAGGTGTAAAACAGGAACAAAGCCCAAAACAACGTATAAATCGACAACTAGGGACGCCCTAGACTTAGAACCAGGGAGACGGAGACTCCAATGAATACAAACCCATAATTGTACGATGGATCCCAGCATGTTGAATGTAACACTGATAATGCTCATGGTAGTATGATATGCACTTCAAAGTACAACTACTTATAGCATAATATGGCAAGGTACAATCCAACATAGCATGATGTACACAAGCTAGAGCATAAGGTACAATTCTCAAACAAGATTTAAATTTTATGGCAATGGTCATGCTTTATCGAACATTCACATAAATTCAGTTTTTATTTCATTTAGACCAAGTAAAACATTTAAAATAAGTCATATAACTCAAACATGTCTTATCGCACACTTAATAATTTGCAAGTCAACTTTTAATCGCTTATTTGCAAATCACAGCAGTGATTTGGATTATTTAGAATTTGAGTTTGGTATTGGTTTTTTATCACAACCTATATAAAAATATTCTCTACAACTTTTGTGTTTAACACTAATGTTGAATCCTAGGGAAACTAGAGGAAATAAATTAATTGAGTAAAAACGGTTCAACAATTTTCAGAAAAATTATAGAAAAAGGGCCTCAGATGGTCTTAGTTTTGGGATATAAAATTAGGTCCTACTGAGCTAATTGTTGGATATGCTGTAGTTCAATATGTTCCCTATAAGTCTTATGAATAGTTCTCAAGGTAGTTATTTGAAAAATGTTGGAGAAATAAGTTGTTTTATAAAATGTGTCAATCAGCCCTTAAACACACAACAGAAACAGTGTTCAACAGAGGATTTAAAATTGGTTTGGGGGATCATCCAAGGGTCTTGAAATTTATTTTTTGGGAAGTAACTATATTGATATGTTACCTACACTTTTAATGAAAATCAGGTTTAGATTTGGTAACTACAAACAAAGGCTTTTGGTTGCAAAAAAAGGTGTGATAGGAGACTCTGTGGTTTGTTGAACCACAATAGTGATTTTCAGATGCATTTTGACCTATCTGGTCTCAAAATTGTAGGCTTGAGTTTGGTGGGTGTGATTTTCAAAGGCATTTTGACCTATCTGATCTCAATATTGTAGGCTTGAGTTTGGTGGGTATATATATATATATATATATATGTGTGTGTGTGTGTGTGTGTGTGTGTGTGTGTGTGTGTGTGTTATCTACAACTATTTGTTTGAAACCGACAGACTTTAGTAAAAATGTTGTATCTCGATTTCTACTTAGTCAAATTAGTTCAAACAAACTTTGTATGAACGATAACTTAAAGATCTAAATCTAGATATAAAGAACTCAATTAGATCATTTTTCTATCTTTAGTTATGATATTTCAAAGTTTGGGGCAAAAAGTTTAAATGTCAGAAATCTCAAACCATTGTGTGTTCTAACTACCTAGCATGTGGAGTGCCAAGATTTGAGCTATTCTCTTTGCATGCATGAGTTAGACACTTATATATCATCATTTCATACCCATTAGAAGTCACAACACTCAATAACATCAACATGGGTACATGCTACAAGTCACAAGAATCACAAGCAACCCATGACTCAATACCACAACATCTTTTTCTTCCTAGTTTCAATTCTTGTTTTCAGTTTCATTTTCAGAGATGGGTTGAGGGAGTTTGTGGTGACTCTAACCATGGAGTTTTGAAGTGTTTTCTCACCTTAGAATGGGTGGGTGATGGTGGATGGAGAGCTATGACTTGGCTTGAGATATCCTCCTTACTCCTTGGATTTCTCCTCTTCTTTCCATTCTTCTTCCTTTTTTTTTCTCCCAACAGTTGAAAAACACACAACTCACAAGATTTTTTGGACATTCTCTCTCTACAATGCCAAAATTGAGTGGGAGGAGAAAGGTGTTTGGGTCTTGTATTTATAGAGGAAAGGGTTGGGGGCAAAATGATTATTTGTGTAAGAAATTTTGAATTTTTTTAATTTTAGTTGGTTGCACGGCATGGGGAGTGGCTTTTGAGAAAACAAATTTCAGATTTGGGGCAGGTGAATTCGGTGGGGGCTGTTTGGGAGGCTCAAAAGTTGCTTTTTACATTATTTTATTAATTAAGTGTGGTTTTGGTGCATTGTTGGGCAAGAAAAACTTATTTTTTTGTGTATCTTTTTGGTATCCCAACTTCATAAAACATATTATATTAGTAAGTTTATGATTATTTTAGTCTCCTAATAAATTATAATTTTTAAAACAATTGATTAATTAGGTGTAGGCAATTAAGTCACTTTAAGCTAATTTGACAAGATGTGACTTTTTAACTTATTTAAATGTGTAGGAACTTTAATATTAATATTTTATTTACTTTTGTTAGTTATAATATTATATTATTATATATATTAATTGTTTGAATAATCTTGGGGCATAAAGATACTTGTTTGGTACATATTTTTCTTAATTTAAGCTTAAAATACAAAAAGTGAATTTTTGGCACAACTTCCTAGGCAAAATCGGCCACTAAGGGGTAGTTTGTCATTTTTTTGTTATTTTGCCTTTTCTTACTTAATTGTATTTAAAACTTTAATTTAGAGTGTCCATGTGTTAAATTTTATATTCTTAAAACTTTTTGGTGTACCAAGGGCATTTTGGTTATTTTACTATTTTTATGAAAATTTCTTTTGATTTTTAATTTATTATTTCATAATAATTACTTATTTTAGAATTTTGGGAGGTTCTCTCGGTGTTAGGGTTTTGTCTCTTAAGTTTTAGACCTTTTTAGAGTTTTTGGATCGAATTAGGGTTTTGAATTGAGTTAGAGTTTCTAACCTTTTAGCGACCTGAGATCCTACGGGCTAACCGTTGCTAATACTAGGGTCTGAACCGGATTATTACACCAGGGACACCCCACACCAGATCTAGGACTTAGGGTTCGCTTCTAGAGAGAGGAGGATAAAGAGAAATGATTTTGAAAGCTCAAAATTCGAACTTAAAGTTGCTCTCTATCACAGACCGATCGATTGGTCTCGGGACCGGTTGATCGGTCCCTCGTTGGGAGGCACTCCAAGGGAAAAAAAACATATAGTTTCCAAATTTTATTCTAATACCTCAAGACTCGTTCAATCAACTCACAATAATTACTTTCATGCGTAAACAAGCATATAATTATCATTCACAATCATACTCGTGATCAAATTTTAATTCCTTCTTATAATTAAATGTTACTCCACAAGCTTTAATCAAATGTTTCAAATTTAAAAGGGACCGAGTCCCTACAACCTTCCCCACTTAGGAAATTTTGTCCCCAAAATTAGACATACATAAAGAATCAAACAACTCATGGTACTTCTCACGAACTTTTGACTCTCGTTGTCACGTTGCTTCTTTAACGATGTGGTGAAGCCACAATAAATTCACATACGCAATAGTCCTTCCTCGCAGGACTTGTTATTTAGTGTCAATCCTCACCGGTCTTTCTTTGTAGGTGATGTCGCCCTCTACTCTCAACTTCATCCAATCCAAAATATGAGATGGGTCCGGCTCATACTTGCGCAACATGGATGCATGAAAAATGTTATGCACGGATGCTAACTGCGGTGGAAAAGCAAGACGATAGGCCACCTCTCCGATCCTATCAAGGATCTCAAATGGTCCGATGAAATGCGGCGATAGCTTTCCACTCTTCCCGAATCTCATCAAACCATTCCATGGTGAGACCTTCAAGAATACATGATCTCCCACCTCAAATGATAACGACCACCTCTTTTTATCTACATAACTCTTCTGACGAGTGTGCGCGGTCACTAATCGTTTACGAATTGCGATGACCTTCTTCGTGGTCTCATGTACAAGCTCGGGCCCCAACACTGTCGTCTCCCCAACGTCAGCCTAACAAACGGGTGATCTACATGGTCTACCAAACAATGCCTTATAAGGCGCCATCTCAATGCTTGATTGATAACTATTATTGTAGGCGAACTCCACCGACGGCAAATTTTCTTCTCATGGCCCACGAAAGTCTAGAACACATGCTCTCAACATATCCTCGAGTATCTAAATGGTGCGCTCCGACTAGCCATCTGTTTGAGGGTGAAAAGCAGTACTGAGAAGTAAACTCATTCCCATGGTTGACTGCAAACTCTACAAAAAATAAGAAGTAAATGAGGGATCTGAATCTGAGACAATAGAAATTGGTACTCTGTGGAGTATGGAATTCTCACTCACACAAAGCTTACTAAGATTAACAACTGAATATGTCATGCGGATAGGAAAGAAGTGCGCAGACTTAGTCAATTTGTCCACCACAGCCTAAACAAAATCACGCCCCTTTGGCAACTTAGGAAGTCCCAATACGAAGTCCATGGTAATATTTTCCCATTTCCACTCAAACACCGGTAATGGCTACAACATACCCGTCGGCCTCTGTTGCTCAGCCTTAACTTGTTGTCAAGTAAGGCAATGTGAAATAAAAAGAGCAACGTCCTTCTTCATGCTCAGCCACCAAAACTGTTTACGTACGTCATGATACATCCTAGTACCACACCCGGATGCACCGCAAGGCAAGAGTGATGAAACTCAAGAAGTACATCATCACGACATAACTCTGGCACAAAGATCCTCCCTGCAAACCTCAAGCTCTGGTCAAAATGGAAAGTCCGCTCCATGGCATCCTCGCCACTCAAAACTCGACCTTTAAAAATTAAACTCTCTGTGTTCTGCCTCTGTGCCTCCATAACGCGCTGGACGAGGGTGGGTTGAGACACCGCTGTGAACAATGTAGCACAATAATCGAACTTACGAAGGTGTAGGTCGTACTCACCAATCTCCCCAAGCATGCTCCACTCTTTTATGGCGACGTGCGCTAACGAACTCAAGGACTTCTGGCTAAGGGCATTAGCCACCATGTTGGCCTTGCCCGGATGATACTGCAAATCAAAGTCATAATCTTCCAAAAACTCCATCCACCTCTTCTTACGCAAATTCAAGTCCTTCTGCAGAAACAGATACTTCAAACTCTTATGGTCCGAGAACACTTCAAAGCATTCTCCATATAGATAATTCCTCCAAGTCTTTAGAGCAAAGACCACTATCACAAGCTCCAAGTCATGTGTAGGATAATTCTTTTCATGAACTTTCAATTGCCTCAACCCATAGGTAACCACCTTGCCTTCCTGCATCAACATGTAACCTGGCCCCTCATATGGCGCGTCACAATACACAGCATAGCCAAGTCCACTCTCCGATACAATCAGAATAGGTGCACTGGTCATTCTCTCTTTCAAAGTCTGGAAGGTGAACTCATAACCATCGGTTCACATGAACTTAACTCCCTTTCGCGTAAGGCGCGTCATAGGTGCTGCAAGTCTAGAGAAGTCTATCACGAATCGTCAATAGTAACCCGCCAAGCCCAAGAAATTTTGACTCCTGAACACGTTCTTCGGCCTCTCCCATCTCATCACCACTTCTATATTGAAAGAGTCCACTGCCACTCCATCTCCCGACACCACATACCCCAAAAACTTCACCTCGGGCAACCAGAACTCACACTTGTCATATTTTACGTATAATCGATGCTCTCACAACAACTGCAAAACAATCCGAAGGTGCTCCTCATGCTCCTCCTCAGATGGTGAATAAATAAGGATGTCATCCACAAACATTATCACAAACCTATCGAGGTACAGGTGAAAGATGCGATTCATAAGGTCTATGAACGTCGTCGGTGTGTTAGTTAGTCCGAATGGCAGGACTAGAGACTCAAAGTGCCCATATCGGGTGTGAAAAGCTGTCTTTGGGATATCCTCTTCCTTGACCCTCAACTGATTGTAGCCTGATCTCAAGTCGATCTTCAAAAAACAATATGAACCCTTCAATTGGTCAAACAAATCTTCAATACGAGGCATAGGGTACTTATTCTTAACATTCACATGGTTTAACTTGTGGTAATCGATATAAGGGCGTAATGATCCATCCTTCTTTCTCACAAACAACGCTGGAGCTCCCCAAAGAGATACGCTAGGGCAGATAAAACCCTTGTCTAATAACTCCTGGACCTGCACCTTCAACTCTAGCAACTCGGTCGGTGTGAAACAATACGAAGGCATAGAAATGGGGGCAGTCCCGGAATGAGGTCTATGAAAAACTCAACTTCCCGTCATGGAGGAAGCTCAAACAGATCGTCTTGGAAAACGTCCAAAAACTCGCAAACCACATGAGGGAACTCCCCGTGAATAGAATCAATCTAACTCATAGATAAGGCTAAGAAAAAGAGGTTAAGACTGCCTTGGTCCCGTGAACAAATAGGTTTATGCACTAAATCATCATCCCAATCGCCCGCTAATATTAGGGTTTGAATCGGATCGTTACACAAGGAACACCCCACACCAGATCTAGGACTTAGGTTTTGCTTCTAGAGAGAGAAAGAGAAGAGAGAAATGATTTTAAAAGCTCAAAACCTAAACTTAAAGTTGCTCTCTGTCACAGACCGATCGATCGGTCCCTCGTTGGGAGGCACTCTAAGGAAAGAAAAACATATAATTTCCAAATTTTGTTCCAACGCCTCAAGACTTGTTCAATCAACTCACAATAAATACTTTCATGCGTAAACAAGCATATAATTATCATTCATAATCATACTCGTGATCAAATTTTAATTCCTTCCCGTAATTAAACGTTACTTTATATGGTTTAATCAAATATTTCAAATTAAAAAGGGACCGGGTCGCTACAGGTTAGGTCCATGTACACCATGAGCCGTGTTATATCTTGATCTGTACCTTTTCTAAAGCCGACCTTGAAGGGTGTATATAGTAAACCGATCGTCTTATGTGTGTTGTGATGATTCAAAGATGGGTATATGCGGGTGCTTTTTTTTTTGGAGATTGGGAGGGGGAATGCTCCAGATATCCATCGTTTTTAGAAAAATATTCCTTTTCTATTTAAAATGGAAAATCCAAGATATCCAAACGCATTTTTAAAACAAAATGGAGTCTCCACTTGATTTTTTTTTAAAAAGCTAAAAAGAAAACAAAATAAGACTGCGGGTCTTTTAAAAGCGTAACCAGAGAAAAAGAGAGTTCGGAGACTAAAGTACGGGAAGGGAAGGTGCTAGGCACCCATCTCGCCCAACCATGAGGTTGGCCTCTACTTTGTCAATGTTGGTTCTTATTATAAATTTTTTTAAAGGTAATATACATAAAACGAGAGGTTGGAGAGAGTTCAAACAAAAGAAAACAACAAAATAAAACCTAACTACGATTCTCAGGGTCATGCGATTTGGTTATTATTTCTAGATATGCCACACATATAGTTTGAGCAAAGCAAAGCAAAAAGCATGCGAGTGAGCAGTAAAATAAACAAATAAAACCTAAGGGACAAGCAACAAAGTTTCAATTTCTAACATACTATAAATAGGCTATACATAACAAAATAGAAAAGATTAAAACACTGTTTCGAGTTACTGGATATACACAAAATACACAGCCGTGGCAACTAATGTTGCGGCTGCGGGGAAATAAGGCACAAAATTGGCGACCGTGCTAAACATATGGTAATTACGACAAACATGATGAAAAATACTCACGATCGTGACAAACAAAGGTCGCAGATGTGGTTTTTTAAAGGTCCAGAAAATGGAAACACAAAATAAGGCTCAAATGTAAAGGATAAGCAGGGAAAAGGCCACGACCTATTGATTCTAAGTCAAATTCACCACCATTCATCCGATATATAAATAATAACTCAAAACAAGATATACAGGATACTAAAAATGATAACAAAATATGATAATCACATTTCTCATGTTACTTCCCTCAACAAACCTTATAGCTGTAGCAAAGGTAGGTGACTTCCATGGCAATCATAGAAATAAAGACTGGAGCTCTCGTAGCAAACGCACGACATGAACAGTGTGGCTTAGAAAACACACGGCCGTAACATTAAAACATCGCGGCCATTGTATTTCAAATCCACAAAATACATGGGAATGAAGTTGTAGAAGACAAAGACCATGGCCTATTTGGTCTAGGTTGGATCCTCTATTCACCATCCACCAAGCAAATAAACTAAGCCAAAGAAAAGAAGCGATACTAAATAGAACAGTAAAAGGAGGAAAACCTTAAAATAAATGAACATCATGGAGGTTTTGAAGGAGTTTTCACATCTTAGCCTAAAAATAAAGGTCACGGATGTGACTATAGGATGTCACGACTGTACTATTTATAGGCATAAAGATGGCGGCTAGGTGTAAAACTTCACGGTCATTTCTGTGGGTTTAACAAAACATACGGCCATTACATCAAAAGGTCATGGCCGTTATGTTTTAGAACCTTAAAAACTGTTCGTGTGCTCAGTGTGCTTGTGAGCGTCAAAATAAAATGAAAACGACAGTAAATATATGAAATAGAAAGCTACAAATACACTGTTTATAATAAAAACTTGAAGAAAAAATACTTGTATTTAAATAAATAGCAAATAAGCAAAAAAAACATAAGAAGCCTCACCCACGACACCCTTGGGGGAAGAAAATGAGGATTTATAGAAAAGTCGTGGCTCCTAAGGTTACCTCGTATGAATATCCGCCTTGAATGGCCCCTTGGGGGTGAGAATAGTATGGCCCCAAACCGATATCAGCTCTACGAGCTCTTCCAATTCAAGTAAGAACACGACCAAGGTGTTGGAGAGCAAATAAAAAATTTGAACTGACACCGTGATCGTAAAAAATGACGTGTGCGTTTTTCATGAAAACAAATAACAATATTAATCTTAATAGCATAATACCTTTACGAAACCTGTCGAAAAGTTTCAAGAAGTCCTGAATACGTTGAAGACGACCTTGCAACCTTCTCATGTATGTCCCGAACGCACTACGACGATCACGGTGAGTGGACACCGATACCGATCGAAGAGTTCTCAACACTTTTGGTTTCTTCTCACACTTATCTCTAGAGAGACAAAATTAATTGCCAAATCAAGAGAGGGGGCGGCGGCTATGAGAGAGGATTAGGGTTAGGTTATGCCCTCTTCATGATATATCCCATTTATATCACTTAAGATATGTATGGCATCTATATCTCCCTACCTCAAAATTGGCAGGAGATATATATCTATCATAAAAATAAATTCCATCCCCATATTAGGGTCGGCCACCTAGGGAGTAATCCCTAGGTGTGCCAAAAACTAAAACCGACCTTCAATATTTAATTTAATTCCTAAATGTCCCCAGCGGCAATACCGGCATTCAAATTAAATTAAATAATTACCAAAACCAACAAGAAAAAATATCCGTGCATATAATGGGCTACGTGAGGGTTCATGAGAAAGTATAGGACTCGGGCTAACCGTACGAGAAAATCGGATATCCCTAACTCTGTCCCCGAGCTAGATCTTTTCCCGCACGAGCCAGAACTTATTCCAATAAAGGTCCTGACTGAACTCCCAGCCCTAACTCAAATTATGTCTTGAGTTTCTAATTATCAAATGCACGAAATTCTCCCCACGTTTAAGATATGGATTCCCGATAAATAAATTAGGTTACTGACAACCCGATTTAATTTTCTCTTTTCCTCACAACCGCACCGCATAACCTTTTGATATGCTGGATCCGAAGATCCATTGTACAGGTTTAGCATAATCAAACCTATAAGCAAAGCACACGAAGGGGAACTCCTCAACCTAAATCGGACGTGGTTTCTGCCAGTTGATTATCAATCATCAGACAAATAATGCTAGTACCCAACTCATCGGTATTGTTGCTCTCATAGAGAAAATCTCAACTATTGACGACTCAAAATGCTGTACATTATCTGAACACAATTAATCAATCACTTCGGGATTAAGAGTTCGTGGAATACATGATAATACGGGATGTAGATCAATTCATATAGTCAGTACAGAATTGATCAACCCGTTGATTCCGCTCAATACACTCCAAGTGTACTAACACATCGAGCTCAAATATCGTATTCCCAAAACCTGAATTCGATCCGTTCGACCTAGCCAAGACCAGCTACTATAACGATGTACTATAATCGTGCCAATGAAATGTCCAAATCCATTGCGATTGTGAGCCTACTTGTATAATCTGTCAGAACCTTTGACCCGATCTTCCGTGCAGCAAGCATCGAGTCAAATACTGGACATAATATACGGACTATGCATTCATTCATCACAAATATAAATATGAAACCACGAATGCAAAATTATCTCAAATGTTTCTC
>JAOTRH010442520.1:0-32484 GCA_034768845.1 Heliamphora exappendiculata
GGCGGTGAATCATTCTTAAGGAAACTGCGTTTGCAGGACTCGGTTTGCAAATTCTATTCCTGTTATTTTTGTTATTTCATTTTCCTGTAATTTCAGATTATTGTATTTGTTGAAAGTTAATAAAGATGTATTTTTTGAATCATCGAGCATGTATATATATTTTTGGCGTTAGATTTTTCCCAACAATCTTAAGAATGAGATTGTCTCCCAACATTATTTTCATATAATGTTCTCTTTTATTTTTCTACAACTTTATTTTCTTTTTCTAGTACTTATCTTATTCTTCTTCTCTTTTTTTTTTCTTTTATTAAACCTAAAAATCACAAAAAAGTTTTAAGTTAACTTTCACTTTTAAATAGCACGATAATTTTCTTTTCTCATAATAGTTAAAACTTAATTATCATTTTTATGTCACTTCTTTATTTTATTTTCTCTTCTTTTTCTTTAATTCTCTTTTTATAAATATAAAATGTTAATAATCAAATTTTTCTTTTATTTTTCAAAACCTTCCTTGGTTAATTTAATTTTTCTTCTATAATATTTCTCTTTCCTTTTCTTTTACTAACTACTAAAAGTACAAAATTATAAAAATATCTTTTAATTTTCTTTTAGTACTTTCTTGTGTATGCATCTCTCATTTTTTACCTAATTTATCTTCTTACTTAGTTTGTTTTGGTATTTATTTTGGTCATTTTTATTAAAATAAAACTTTTAGTTTATTTTTATTTACAATTCATGTTTAGATTATTTTAACAATTTTAGCATTTTATTCCTTTAACCAAATCATGTTAATTTAGATTGCTTAAACAATATTATATGCGGGATTGTTTCTGTATCCTTTAGCTAGAAATTGCATGCCTTAAGACTTAGGATTTTTTTTTGACATTTATTTGTTTTGAAGTGTTATGTACATATCTTATGTATTTTTTATACTTGATTTTGAATGTTCTCTCTCTTTTACCCATATTTTCTTTATTTGCATGCATTTGAGAAATTCTATTAAAGAACCAATGATGATTAGTAGATGCTAACGTTACGGTTGGGCGAACGGGGTGCCTAACATCTTTTCTGATTCGTACCTTAGCCCCCGGACCCTCTTTCTCTGGTTCAACGCTTTTAAGATCAGTTAGTCATTTTTGTTTTTCTTAATTTTTCTCAAAAACTAAGTGGCGACTTTATTTTCAATAAAAGGAGATTTTCAAAAGTTGGTTTTCAAGGTGTTAAAGTTTTTTTCAAAATATATTTGAATTCCCTCATTTGTTTTTTTTAACCCCAAATCCCAACGCCACAGTATTTTCTAGCGACTCTGCTGGGGACTGGTTTATAAAATCAAATAAGAGGGCTAGACTCAAAAGCATAATTGGTTCTTGCTATGTATTTCTCATTTGCATTATCGAATGCATATGCATTGTTCTTCAACCCTCTGCCTGGTCAACCCGATGCCCTAAACGTTAATCTATTTCGGGGATTGGTGGGACGACGGGCAACCCTTCCCGACTGTACGCTATCGTAGTTGCAGTAAAAGAGTTCGGGCGTACTGTTTGACCATGTCCTGCACCACTCCAGGCATGTGAGGTATATATCCAGCTCTATTCAGAAGGTACCTTGTTCAAATTAACTAAAATCGGCTTTTGTGCATTTTGTAAACTTAGATCCCCCCCAAATTAGGTGCTGTTAACCCTAGTAGGATTAAGTATTTTCTTTATTGTATATTTGGATTGTATATTGTTAGGATTGTTTGTTCGGATTAGATTATTTTTTTCTCAGGTTCAGCCCGGATTCTCTGTTATCCTTTGATTAGATTAGTTTTTTGCCTTCGGGTTCTCATCCGGGTTTAGATCTTCACCACGATCGGTTTTTCATACCATAGTTTTCTTTCTGAGGTCATGCCCGTGTTTCATTATAACATCTCTAGGATTGTTTCTCCCTCTTCTGGGTTCCTCTCGGCTTGCTAATTCTATACCCGTTTTGTTTGGGCTTGCTTTCTTCAAATTCTTTTCTTTCGACCTATGTGAGAAAAGTTTCGTTCTTCTACCGTTGTGCCACCGATTTTTCCTTAGAATGATAGGTCGAACCAGTCTCTTGAGGGATAGAATAGTCCCTTTGACGGAACGCCGTCCACTTAAGATAAAACCTTTCCTCTAGAGCTTAGTTGATCTATCCCCTTTGGTCCTCATCCGGGGTTTTCAGATGTTCAATTGTTATGATGGTTTGGGCCCGATAAGAGCATTGTTTCAGTTTCAGCTGTTCTGGGTATCTGGGATATTTGCTATCAGTCATCTGAATTCTTTTGAAAAATGTCTGAGGCTGGTTATTCTGCTTGTACGACCTAGGTGTTTCTGTGGGTTACCATTGATTCGGGAAGAGTACAATCGACACGAGTTTGGGTAAGATTAGAATCGGGCAGACTTCGTAGAGTTTTCGAATCAACAGATATGGCAGAGAACGAAGTTAATTTGACAGTCCTGATGAGGGCTATTACCGAGATACAGCGAGCTATGGAGTAGCAGACCCAAGCTCAAACTCAATGTCAGGCATATATAAAAGCAATTCAGGCCCGTATGCTTGGTGTAAATGGGCAGCGAGATAACGCGAATGAGAATGCCGAAGACTTTCGGGATGACAACCAGGGACTGAAAATACCACAAGTCGTAGTACCACCGCGGGTTCCCCGCTCAATTGTAGTAGAAGAGGAGAACACTGCCCAGTCTAGGGAATCTGCACTGGTGAAAAGATCGAACAGATGGAAAAGGTGTTGAGGAAAGCCAAAGGAGTTGAGGAATATATGCTCGATGTAGGGAGATTCTGCCTATTTTTAGATGCCAAGTTGACAAAAAAATTCAAGATGCCGGACATGAAAAAATTTGACGGAACTAGAGATCCCAGAATTCATTTTTGAATGTATGTTGGTACCCAGTCTCCAATGGGGATTGATGACCAATTGAAGGCTCAGCTCTTTTACCGATCTCTATCTGGGGCAGCCCAGAAATGGTTCATCTCCCATGATGTATCTAAAATCTGAACGTGGGAAGACATTGCAACAGTTTTCATCAGCCAGTATAGTTACAATGTCCAACTGGACATTACTACTCGAGAGCTTGAGACGAGCCGACAAGAGAATCGGAAATCTTTCGTCGACTTTCTGATCCGTTGGAGGGGTAAAGCTGCTAAGATGACAAGCAAGCCATCTGAAAAGGAGCAAGTCTGGATCGTAGTAAAGAATCTGCAACCCTCCCTGAAACGCTATCTGATTACACAACCGCTCTCCACATTCGAGCAGTTTTTTGATGTCGGGATTCAGATAGAAGACGCAATCTAATCCGGTAATGTTGAGAAAATAGAACCCAGTCAAAAACCACCACGAAGGACTTTCTCCGCAGCCAACCAAAATCCATCCGCTGCTCGCTCGGGCGAGGTGAACCTTTTAAATCCCTCTTCTTCCACCCATCCAGCAAATCGCCTTCAGCAGTCAGATAATGGCCAACAGCAACAAAAACCGAGGAGGGTCTTCACTCCCCTTAATATTTCTTTATCCACCGCCCTGAATCGACTCGTCGAGAAGGGGCTCATTTAGCCATTGGACCCCATGCCTGTTTCTGATCCACTTCCTCTGGGGTACAATGCCTCCCAATACTGTGCCTTCCACCAAGGTCACAGGCACTTAACTAACAAGTGTATGATGCTCCACCATGAGATCTAGAATCTCATTGACAACAAAGTGATTCCACCTCCATCAGCAACCCCAAAGCCAAACGTTACTACTAACCCGTTGCCAAATCATGCTAGGCAGGCTGGGGTCAATTGTGTGACTTTGGGACATTCTGAAGACCCGAGTCAGTTTATTTGTTCAGCACACCTACTGCGCCCGTCAGTTCCACCTATCAAGGATTCGATAAGTTGTTTATTCATGATGATTAGAGGCAGCCGAGACAGAATGAAAGAATGGAACGATAATACCTGGGAATGGTATCGACCCATGATCCAAGTTTACCAACATGAGGAAGAGGAACACAACGAGGTGGATGATTGGCTGTTAGACTATCCCACTAGGCCTTATGGGTTTGGCCATGTACTCGATGGAATCACCCTTCCCCAACTTTTTGAGGAAGAGGTACATGTTGATGACATACAATCCTACTGGCTAGTAAGGATTGTGTTGAAATCTGATGGGGCCGAGTTAGCATGCTTTTGGGCCACTCAAGAGCAGCAGATAGATTTTACTGAGGAAGACATCTAGGAAAAAATTGACAACACATGGGCTGTCGAAGACGATAAAGAAAGAAGAGAAAGGGCGACTGTTAGTGACCTAAATGATTTGTGGACAGTTGAAAACCCTCTGCACTTAAACGAAGTGAGACAGACTGATAATGTCATACCCGGCTTATGGGACCCTGAAGATGGCGTGGAGCACTTTACCCGAAGTGGAAGACATTTTAAGCCAGCTCGGCTAGAGAGGGGACAACTGAGTGAAAAAGAGAAAAAAACAGAGTAAGAACAGGAGGATGATGCCGTATTGAGACAATTGAAAAAGACACAGGTTAACATCAGTATCTTGGGCTTGTTGATGGCTTTACACAAGCACAGACAAGCTATTTTGAAAGTGTTGAATAAGGCCAGTGTCCCGATAGATGCAACCCCCGAGCAGCTTATTGGACTTATCTTGCTAACGGCCGAACCAAAAGTCATTTTCTTTTCTGATAAGGATTTGGCCGCTGAAGGAAAAAGTCACAACAAGCCACTCCACATCACTGTCAAGTGCCTGAAAAAGTGGGTCCCGATGACCCTTTTTGATAATGGATATGCTTTAAACGTCTGTCCGCTAAGAACAACCGTCTGCTTAGGGATGAGGTCAGACCAGTTCATTCCCTGCAATTAAGGAGTGCGAGCCTATGACAACACAAGGAGGGATGTGCTGGGACTGGTGTTATTTGCCATTTTAGTAGGACCTCTGGAAACCTCAGTTGAGTTTCACGTGCTAGATGTGCTGACCTCCTTTAATCTGCTGCTGGGCAAGCCGTGGCTACATGAGCCAAATGTTCATGCAGTACCATTTACCCTTTACAAGAAACTGAAATTAATAAAGGATGGGACAGTTTTAACCATTCATGGCGAGGACAGTATTCACCCTCCGAAAGGAGGGGAGGGCACAACTCTGCTAGAAGTCCAACATAGTGAAGATGATGTGTTGCTCAGTGGTTTTCAGTTCGATGAAGTACAGGTTGTTCAGACACTGATGAATGAGGAAGAAAGAAATGTTAACCCGAAGGCTGTAACCATGAAGTGAAAGATTTCCTTCATCCTCGGTATGGGATTAGGGCGCAAGCAGCAGGGGATCCCGGAACCCATTCAGGGATTGCCAACTTCACACTATTTTGGTCATGGGTATGAGCCAACGGAAGAAGATCTGGAAGGGCCTGGAAGGGGACGAAAGGCCAATTATTCTGGGACACTCAATGGGTACTTCGTCAAAGAAGGAGAAAATTTCCTGTATTGTGGCTTTTCAGAACCGTGGATTGACGAAGAAACCAATCAAAAGCTACATCGGCTGGAGATCTTTTTCAGCCACCAGTTGTCCGACACAGAGGAGGAAGAAACAATGGAAGGAGAGAAGAAAGAAAAGAAGGTTCAGAAAGAGGATTGGGCTGACAAACTCGACGGTACCGACTTGGGAATACTATTCAACGAGAAGATGACTCAACTGCGTATAATTGAATCAGACAGTTTCATGATGGGATTTAGCGCACCAGTAGATTGCACCAAGCTCATCGTCAACGCGGCCACAAAGGAAGTAAAGAATTGGTCCATCGAGTCTTCCGATGTGCAGGTCATCTATCCTGAGTCCAAGTTTGAGTTGGAGTCTGTACTCGAGGGCACGCCTGTAAGTTCTCCTCTCTCTGCTTTCACCATTGAGTTTGTAATTCCCACTGTTCTTAATGAAATGAACATGATTTTCGGTTACTCTCCTTTACTTGATTTATTTTATATGTTTTTCGAAAATTTTGAATTCGACGGAGATATGCCCAGAATTGATCCTGATATTGTCCAATACCACATTTTCCTGTATCCTGATGCTAAACCGGTCAAAGAAAAATTAAGACGGATCCGGCCAGATTGGGCTCTGAAGATCAAAGGAGAGGTTGCCAAATAGAACAACGTTGGATTTCTAATGGTAACCGAATATCCGAAATGGGTAGCCAATATAGTGCCAGTTTTAAAGAAAGACGGTCGTATCCGAGTCTGCGTGGATTTTTGGGACCTCAATAAGGCCAGGCCTAAGGACGATTTTTCGCTACCGCACATCGACGCCCTAGTAGACAGTACAGCAAGACGTGCCTTGTTGTCATTTGTGGATGGCTTTTTCGGGTACAACCAGATTCTGATGGACCCTGAAGACACAGAAAAAATGAAATTCACCATGCCTTGGGGCACCTATTATCCTCGTGTTATGCCATTTGGCTTGAAGAATGCCGGGACAACTTATCAAATGGATGCCACTACCTTATTGCATGACATGATACATAAGGAGGTCGAAGTGTATGTGAATGATATGATAGTCAAATCCAAGGATCGAAAAGGCTACATAACATGTCTGCAAAAATTCTTTGAAAGAATCCAAAAATACAAGATGCGGCTCAACCCGCAGAAGTGTGCATTTGGAGTCATTGCCGAAAAAATGCTCGGATTCATGATCACTCAACAAGGCATTGAAGTTGACCCTTCAAAAATCAAAGAAATTTTGAAAATGCCTCCTCCGAGGACCGACCGAGAAGTTAGGGGTTTTCTAGGGAAGATCCAATTTATCAGCTGCTTCATCGCTAAACTGACAACTACCTGTGAGCCCCTATTCCACCTGCTAAAGAAGGGAGTCAAGTTTGAGTGGGATCTGAAATGCCAAGACGCCTTCAATGCCGTATGACAGTACCTACAAAACCCTCATGCTCTAGCTCCTTCAAACCTCATAGGCCATTGATCCTCTATTTGTCAGTGACTGATTCAGCTATGGGATGCATGCTTGCACAAGAAGGAGAAACAGAAATCGAAAAGGCCGTCTACTACTTAAGCAAAAAGATGATCAGGTCAGAAATACGATACACGCCATTGGAGAAGACGTGTTGGGCCTTGGTTTTGGCTTCCCGAAAAATAAGGCACTACATGCTATCTTTCACAGTAAACATCATCTCTCGGATGGTCCCGCTGAAATATCTGTTCAAAAAATCGGCACTAACAGGAAGGCTGGCCCGATGGTTGCTGCTATTATCCGAGTTTGATCTCCAATATGTCACCTGGAAGTCAGTCAAGGGCAGAGCAGTGGCAGAATTTCTGGCCGACCAACCAGTTGAAGGGGATGAAGACACGGAATTCCAGTTTCCCGATGAACAGCTAATGAAAGTTGGGGATGACAAATGGACTCTATATTTTGATGGTGCATCGAATCAGTACAGCTATGGAATAGGAGTCCTTCTTGTCACCTCCGATGATTCGCATGTTCCGTTGTCCTTAAAACTCAATTTTGAAGTCACCAACAATCAAGCTGAGTATGAAGCATGTTTAGTGGATTGGAGGCAACCTTAGAATTAGGGGCAAGGAAACTGAAAGTCATTGGAGACTCAGCACTGCTAGTTTTGCAAGCAAGAGGAGAATGGAAGTTCAGGGATGTAACCTTAATTCTCTACCATCAAGAACTGGAGAGGCTGATACCGTGCTTTGAATTAGTAATCTTCACCCATGTACCTAGACTGCAGAACAAGTTCGTTGATGCACTGGCCACCCTAGCATCCATGATTGACATGCCACCCGAAGTTCGGATGAGACCTTTGATAATTGAGCAGAAAAGGAAGCCGGCATATGAGATGACAGCCGCTATCGAAGAAAGCACTGACGGACTTCCATGGTACTTTGACATTCAAACTTCATAGAGAAAGGAGAATATCCCAAGTTTGCCAGTAAAAAGGACAAACGAGCGATGCGACGACTGTCTGCGTAGTTTGTCATCTGTGATGGTAGACTATACGAACGAGGACATTCTGGGGTCAACAAGGTGTGTGTAAACACTGAAGAGGGTCAAGAATTGATGAAGAAAATCCATGCAGAAGTTTGTGGTCCACACCTGAGCAAAAGTATGTTAGCCAAGAAGATCCTACGACATGGGTACTTTTGGATGACGATGGAAACAAATTGCATACAGTTTGTGCGGAGGTGTCATAAGTGTCAGATTCACGCAAACCTCATGCATGTTCCCTTGTCTCAGCTGTATAATCAAACGTCACCATGGCCGTTCTCAGTATGGGGCATCGACGTGATTGGCAGAATAACACCAAAGGCATCTAATGGACACGAGTTTATCTTAGTGGCTATCGACTATTTTACCAAGTGGGTGGAAGCTGCTTCCTACTCGGTATTAAAGGCCTCCCATGTTGCCAAGTTCATCAAACAAAATATCATTTGTCGGTACGGAGTTCCCCACGAGGTCATCTCGAATAATGCTTCACATTTCCAAGGAGAAGTCCTGGATCTTTTCAAGAAATATCGGATAACGGCTCATAAATCCTCGCCATATCGACCGAAAATCAACGGAGCAGTCGAGGCAGCAAATAAGAACATCAAGAAAATTCTGCAAAAGACAATTAACTCGCACAAAAATTGGCTAGAGCATCTACCATTTGCAGTATGGGGATATCGAACGTCGATCAGAACTTCAATCGGAATTACGCCATACTCTTTAGTGTATGGGATGTAAGCTGTTCTTCCCATTGAGGTGGAAATCTCCTCGCTAAGGGTAGTGGCCGAGGCCGGTACGTTAGAAGCAGAATGGCAGAGGAACTGGATGGAGAAGTTTCTCCTGTTTGATGAAAGAAGACTGCAAACTCTATTTCATGTACAAGGTTACCAAATGAGGATAGCCCGAACATTCAACAAAAAGGTCAAGACTCGAGATCTCAGAGAGGGAGATCTGGTTCTTAAGGAAATCAGAGCTCCTATCTTCGACCTAAGGGGCAAGTTCAAGCCAAATTGGTCCAGACCGTTTCTCATTAAAACCATCATGACTGGTGGTGCAGTTATTATTATGGATCTGGATGGCAATGTATTCTCCACTCCAGTATACCTTGATCAACTCAAGAAGTACTATCTCTGAGGTAAAAATAAAGATAAAAGAAAAGCTCGTTGAGTTGAAAATCAAAAGGCAATTCAGGCAAAAGTTAGAGCAGCCCGCAAGGCCGAAAATCTGAAAGGGCGACCTTGGCAAAAGTTAGGGCATTACAAAAAGAGAATGTCAATACCCGAGTAAAAACTAAGCCCGAACTACGTTAAGGCATGATTCCATCTTTTTGGGATATGTAGGCAGCTTCTTTAAGAAGTCCGGCCACTTTCTTTTTAACCATCTTTGAATCTGAGTAAGACCAATGCAAATTAATTTTAGGATTTTGATAATAAAGACAATCAAGCTTCGGATAAATTTAAACATCTTAAACACAAAGTGGGAGTTTTTCATTACTTTAGACAAGACTACAAAATTCTTAAATAAAGGGAGGGCACACAAGTCCCAAACTCTACAAAAAGAAAAAAGAAAGCTGTGAAATTTTTCAAAATAAAGTAGAGGTTCTCAAATCCTCCTCATTTTCGCTGCTTGTTTTCCCTCTTCTCTGTCTTTCTTCTCCCTGTCTTGTATCAACCATGTCTTGTATTCAGTAGAAAGGTCGGGACACTGCAACTCGTGCATCTCTATCAATGAGCGAGAAGGCCAGGCATACTGATACTATGCTAGAAAAGGAGCCCGCGGTGTAGATGAGAACATATGATCACGAATGCTGGAAAAGGTGGCCAGACTGCGACCGAACTGTCGCATAATTCGATGAGGGTAATAAAAGGTAGTCTGACGTAGGCCAACAACCAACACACCAGGATGATCCATAGTGGTCAAAGTCATAGCAGGAATCCGCCACCAAGGGCACTGCTAGGTAATGTCTGGGCCAATCGGAGAGGAAAGATATTGTCGCCAGGCTGTCTCAGTATCACATATCTGATAACGCGGGCGGTAAAGGAAAGCAGCAGCATTGTGCCTATCAGTGGGAGGTTTCTGTACAAGATTCACCTTCTCCATCAGCCAGATCTGTAGCAAGAGTTAGAACAGTAAGAGAAAGACCTTTGCAGTATAATAGAGAGCTAGATAACGAGGAAGATGTTAAGCTCACCTGGAGAAGTAAGAGGCTGCCAGCAAAGGTGGTGGTTTCGCCACGATGAACAGCGTCCAAGCCCAACAGTGTCTAAGCTAAAACCAGGGGCATGAAGTCTTTCCCCATCCACATTTGGCCAGCAATGTCAACCAGGACACAACTAACCCGCCTATCGGAAGGGACAAGTAGATACTGGGCAAGGAGGCAGAAGCAAAGTGCATAACGACGCCGTAGCTGAAAGTCGAGATCGCTGAGATCACCAGTAGGATGAAATCTCTCAATAAGCCATGAGATGTTAAGACAGTCACACGAGGTCAAAAGGGAAGCCTCCATCCTGGATAGACCACAAAATTGCATCACCTGCTGCCGAACTGAGAGGAAGGAAATAGAAACGACAACAGAGCCTCGCGGAGCCAAGTTCAAAATGGCAGCAAACTCCTCCATAGTGGGGCAGAGTTCTTCAAAACCAAACCGAAAGACATGAGACTGGGGATCCCATAGTTGCGCAGCAGCCGCTAGTAAAGGTCTGTTAATCTTCACAGTCCTCAATGAGAAAAGGGCATTAAGGCCAAATGGGGAGAAGTTCAGACGTTCAATATGGAAAAGTGTTTCAATCCATAGAGAGAGGAGAAGCCATCTGAGTCTGAGCAACAGCAAATGGGGCCTCTAGGGCTATATTTATAAGGTAAAAAAAGGCAGGAAATCGAAATTTTGGCAAAAAGGACAATAAATGTGGCGACCGCCAACTCCAAAAAGAACAGTACAGTGATATCAGCCCTTTGACCAGGCGACCGCCATGTTTAAACAAGCGACCGCTGGGTTAACATTTGTGAAAAATGGCAACCGCCATGTTGAATTATGGCGACCGCCATGTTGGAACATGACAAGTACAGGTCAGTTTACAGTTTGTGTAATCTGTGTTAGTTGTGGCCTATGAACTATGCATCCATGATAGTTTGAGCAACAAAGGAAAGAAAACCACATAAGCAGAACGATATAAGGCAATCAATGACACAAAGGCCCTCAAAATGCATCAAAAAGTAACAAAATGTAACTAGGGCACCAAGGCCCAATAAACAACAAAATGGGGCACGTAGGCCCATGAGTGTATCAAACTGGGGCACGCAGGCCCATCGAAAGAAGTGTATCAAAATAGTAAATAAGGCTGGGGAAGGGGAAAGCTCTCTCTCTCTCAATGTCTGGGGCGGACCCGGCGGGATGAAGGACCAGCCTCGTCCGAGCTATCGTCCTCAAAGAGCCGGTCGAAGTCATCGCTATCATCGCTACTAGAAGAAGAGACAACTTTGGACCGGCTCTGAGCAGATGAAGCAGACCCTCTGGAACGAGCCCAAAAGGACGCTCGAGAACCACGGCCTCTAACCGGAGCTGGGGAAGGTGGCGGCATCACACCGATAGCTAGAGCTAGAGGCTGCCAAAAGAAAAACAAGACTTAGAACAGAATAACGACAAGAAAATGCAGAAAAATTGAAACACATAAACTACTCACGGCAGCTACTAGTATGAAAGCAACGCCGGCTGCACGCATCGAGGCATCCATCTGCCGGACAAGTACTCTTAAATCGGTAATCATCAGCATCGCCTGGTTTAACCAAGCCTAATCGACCTGTGGAAGAGAACAGTTCTAAAATAAACTAGATAGGTAAAGAAAGAATAAGTAACTGAAAGAAAGGCAGAAGACAAACCTAGCCGATGTCAGCCCTGAACTCTGATTCCAGCAGAACAGGAACCGGCAAGGAGAAGGGGAAGCCGTATACCACAGTTTGAACGTCCCATGATAGCTCTGGGCCTCCCTCACCAGCAGCATCCCTAGCAGCAACCGTAGCCCCAACACCTCCAGCAGCAGCAGCAGCATCGGCAGCCACCGGTGCTCGCCTCCTGCCACCCAAGCCGGGTCCTAATGGACCCAGTAGATGGGCCCGGGCCCAAGCAGTGTAATCCCCCTCCGCCACTAGCAGCTCGGTAGCCGGGGTCCCCACCAGCTCGAGAAGAAGATCGACTCGGCTCAGACGCTCAGTCCGGCGCATACAAGCCAGAGGAACCACTGGGATCCGAAAATGATCCAGGTCGAGCGACTGGCGAACCACACGCTCTCCCAGATAGCACTCCCGTCCAAATGGACCCTCCAACAGGATCCGCCTGGGAGTGATATCTCGACTGCGCATCAAATCAGCATCAGCCCGATCCTCCACCCCCGCTAGACATCCCAGTGAACCTGCAACAGTTCAAGATACAGTACAATGAAAAGAACAATAAAATATATAGTATGATGAACAGTGTGCAGTAATCAGTGCCTCGTTTAGTACGGTACAGTGCAGTAAACAGAATGGAAAATAGTGAGGTGCAGTGCAGTAAATAGCGCAATAAGCAAGCAGTGTATTAAATGGTAACGACACCTGGTCAGGGGTCATCCAGTCTAAAGACACCCAAAACCAGTCAAGATCTTTCCCTCCAGCTTTTTTCCCCTTTTGCCCACGGGACCACCGAGCTGCACAGGGAATAACCAGATGGTCTGTCGCTGAGTTCGCCGGGACGTGAAGCCCGAGGAACTCGTAGGTCCAGAACTGTAAAGAAAAAGATGTCAGCAGGCAGAAATAACAGATAAACAAAAATGGAAGAAGAACTGCAGATACTAAGTCATACCTCATAGACCCTCCAGTATCCCCCGATGCTGAGCTCTTGGGGGAACCAGGTCAAGGTCCGCATAAAGCTGTAAAGAGTAGCCAGAGCAGTGCCTCCCCAGTCATAGCTAGCAACCCGGTCAAGATGAGCCAGGCCGCCCAAGTAATGCAAATGAACGGTATTCTCCTTGTTCGAGAAGAAGGAGGTACCGAACATATACATGAGAAAGCCTTGGGCAACCCACTCGTAATGGCGGGGCTCGGAGCACTGAAAATGTCTGAATCGCTCGAAGAACCAGGTGTATCTGACTCTGTTGCGATCCATCTGAGCAGGAATGGCCCCGAGGAAGTACATTAGTGCGTCGGTCAACTGGGCTATGGATGGATCAAACGGAATGGGAGCCCCTCCAACCCGGATGCCGGTAATAAGTGCGAAGTCCAGAGGCGTCAGAGTAACCTCAAAGGTAGTGAAATAGAAAATGTTTGTGGAATCCCACCACCGCTCGGCCAAGGCTGTCAGCCATACACGGTCGTTGCTCGTCCTACCCAACAGGGGTATGAAGCGAGCAAAACCAGAGACATCAATATAAGCCCGGCTGGGACCAGGGAGGGCACCATACCACTCCAACACCTCCCCAGAGGCGGAACCTCCGAAGCCTCGGACATAGTGGCCAGCCTGTAAAGAGAAGATCGATAGAGAATATATAAATGACAGATCAAGCAAGCAAAGTGCAAAAAAAACAACTACAAACAAAACCTAGGTTCTCTCGGTCCTTTCAAGCCATAGAAAACTAAGCGCCCTAACTATAGGTTCGTGATTTCTGCACATCTTAGTAACCCTAAACCCTAGTACAGTAGGCAAATCTCTGTTATTAACTCTTGAAAAATTCTACAAATTTCTAGAATTTTCTTAAAATTTTTTTAAAATTTTCCTCAAAATTTTCTAGGATTTTCTAAAAATTTTCTAGGATTTTCTCAAAATTTTCCTAATATTTTCTGAAAAAAATTTCAAAATTTATCTAAAATTTTATAGAATTTTTCTTAAATTTTCTAGAATTTTCTGAATATTTCTAGAATTCTCTCAAAACTTTTTCCAAAATTTTCTTAAAATTTTTCTCGAATTTCTAAAATTTTTCTCAAAATTTTTAAAATTTTCTAAAGAATTCCAAAAATTCTTCAAGTTTTTAAGATTTGCCCCCATTTTTTAAAATTCTTTCCAAATTTTCTAAGGTTTTCGAAATTTTTCGAAAATTTTCTAGATTCCCGGAAAAAAAAATTTCCCCTCTAGATTTGTGTTTTTCTCAAAATAAACAATAAAAATTTAAGCCTTTTATTTTGTGATCGCCCCTTTTGTTGGTTAAATGGAAAACCCTAGTGGTCCCTACTATTTTAAACTCCATTGCAAAGGTACCCAAACTAGATTCAAATCCCAATCATCAATCAGCATCCACAACCATTTATCAAATACATCAAAATAAAACATCATCATCCATCATTTATCATCATCAACAATCATCATCATTCATCACATCATTATATGGGGGGATCCTAGGCATGCGCCTACGTTTGAGATATTTCATACTCTGGTATTAAAACAAATAGGGTTAGGGTACTTACCAATGGGCGTCGACAAGATATATGGTGGTCAAGCTCCCGCATAAGAAGGTCGACAGCAACAGCATCCTCGGGGGGCTCATAACATCTCATCCCGCGAGGAACCACACGATATGGCAGTGGAGCATAAGTGTGGGGGTCGAAGGGTGTCAGATGGCCATCTCCAGCGTCAGAATCCAAGAAGTTAGCAATCTCGGCCTCAGCAGCAGCATCTGCAGCCGCCTGCGCCGCAGCAGCTGCTCGCGCCTCTTCAGCAACACGACGGGAAGCAAGCTCCGTCTCGAGCATAAGGGCATCCATCGCCGTAGTGGGCTGCGTGGGAGTAACCCCGTAAGCGGAGGGGTCCCGTCATGACCCCGAGTCGTCATCCCCATGGCCTTGACCCGCCATGAAGAAAAATGAGATCAAGAGTAGCAGGGTGAACATTGTGAGAAGCAAGAAAGAAATCGGGAAAACAAGAGAGATGGGAGAACAAGAAAGAGACAGCAGAGAGTTTGAGAGTGCGAGAGGGTCAGAGAGAGAGAGAGAAGGTGAAGAATGAGGCCACCCCGCGCGCCTTAAAGGGCCTAGTGCGCGTCTCAAGTTGGCGGTCGCCACTTCTAAAATGAGCGACCGCCAGGTTTTCCAAAAGCCACACAGCGACCGCCATATTGGAAGGGTTTTTACCCGGCGGCCGTCATGTCAGAGGGGTTTCGTCCTAGCGACTGCCAAGTTGTCAAGGGTCACTTTGTGTCAGATTTCCATTATGATGTTTTAGGGGCCGTTTGGGGGTTTTAAATATATGTTTTTGTTTATCTTGTTATTTGCTTGCATTATTCAAACTTTTTGTGAGTATATAATAATAATAATAATAATAATTGGGTGAGTTCCTAGACCCTTATCTTTTTTTCTAAAGATGCTTCTTCTTCCGATAAATTTAATTTTAAGCCATAAATTTGGCTTTTAATTATTTTTAATCTCGTACTTCATCCTGAATTTTTATGTTTTAACTCGACTTATTGATTCGTGATATCCTCTTCGATAAATTTCAAAATCTAAACTTGGCTTTTATCTCATACCTAAGCTGACTCGTCGGTCCTCCTCATAACCCTAAGCTGACTCGTCGATCCTCCTCATGACCATAAACTGACTCGTCGGTCCTCCTCACTACCCTAAACTGACCCGTCAGTCCTCCTCACGATCCTAAATTGACTCATCGGTCCTCCTCACGACCCTAAACTGACCCGGCGGTCCTACTCACGACCCTAAACTGACTCGTCGATCCTACTCATGTCCTAAAACTGACTCATTGGTCCTTTCTCAACCTAAAACTGAATGATCTTTTTCTCGATCTGTGTTATGACATCAGAACTTTCTTACATTTGTACTACAATGTAAATGTCTGCATTATGTTAGCATTTATTCATGTTAGCATCCACATCATGTTTTTTATCATTACATCTTTGCATTTTGCCCCATGAACTACGTTCTGGTTTGATCCCTAGCAAAAAGGGGTATGTAGGCAGCTCGATTAAAATTCGAGTACGACCAACATCATATGCATGCTTGTGTGTTCGTGGCCTAAGATTGACGGCTCGGTCAAATAATTATTGTCTCTTGATCTTTGATATAACCTGCTTCACGCATTACTATGCAAGTTATATCAAAGAGGGGCAACTGTAGACACCCAAATTTGATCCCGCCCAATCTTAGGTGAATCAGATGATGAAAATAAGTGGAATAGTGCCTCAATTCGATCCTCGGGAAGTGATCTAAGCTCGGTATTTGAACTCAGAACCTTCGAACCAATGAAATGTTGTCAAACCATCGAAACTTGCTGCCCAAGTAAGGCGACCGCCAACTCTCTTCATGGCGCCCGCCGTAAAACTTTGTAGAAACCCTAGCCAAAAGTGGCGACAGCCACCTACCATCATGGCGACTGCCAACTTCCATTGTAACGACCGCCACAGAACTTTGAGGAACCTTCCAAAAACATGGCGTCCGCCAACTCCAAATGACCTAACGTGTCCCAAAACGTGGCAACACCTCATTGGTTGAAGAATTCTATAAATACCCTACCCCAGCGTACATTTTCAGTACGAATTTTAAGTGAGAGAGACTCGGCCGATATACCGAGTGATCCCGAGCCTCGATGCCGAAACCCTGCCAAAATATCGAGATCTGAACTTCCGACGCCTACATTGGGGCCTCGCTTGGATCACCACCCGAGAATTGGCACATCAAAACACATTCACCTAATTTGAGGATTCTTAAGCAATCCAGGTACCTCGCTTGGATTTTCGGTCTTTCTAACCTTATTCTCTCTCATTTGGGGTGATCGGGTTATATTTAATTTCAATCCATGTGTTCCTTTTTATTTACATAGTTAATCTTATCATCATTTACATTGCTTCATTTAATTTAGTTGCTTCAATTTCATTTAATTTAGTTATTTTAATTTCTTAGTTTACACTTTCACACTAAGCACATTATTATTTTCTTTAATTAATTCATCAAATTAGTACTAACATGATTTAACGATACGACTAAATAATGTCATTATTATTATGATATAAGCACTTACATAAAAATAGTTGTAATTGTCAATATTACACCCATTTAATTCTTGTATTTTATTTCATATCTTTTTTTTCTTTTATGTTAATTTAATATTTTAGCAATTTTTTTTTCTTTTAATTAGTCTATTTTTTTTTTTACTAGCATTCCATTTCATTTTCTTTTCTTTTCTTATAACATTAATCTAATGCTCCATTTTCTTTTTCTTTTAGCTTAGTATTTCTTTTATAGCTTTCATTTTTCGTTTATTTTCTTTTTCTTTTAATATTAATGTAATTTTCTTTTTCTAGTATTTTATTTTCTTTGCTTCCTTATAATGTTTCATTTAGTATTTTTTTTTCTTTTAATATAAGTTAATCTTTAATGCTAACATGTCTTTTCTTCTTTCTTTTTATGGTAGTGTAATTTTTTTTTTTAATATTCTGTCATATTTTCTTTCCTTTTAATGTTAGCTTAAATTAGTTTCTTCTAGCATTTCTTTCCTTTTTGTTTTCTTCTATCTCTTTTAAAGAAAATGTAAAAAGTATATAGTTAGGTTTTCTTTTTTATTAGTTTATTAACATGTTCTAACCTTTTTTTTATTTTAGCATAATTCTTCTTTTGTGAACTTTTTCTTTTTCTTTTAAATCTTTAAATACTCTTTTGTTATAAGGTCTTTATTTTTAGTTTCTTTGTTAGTAACTCTCTTTTTTTTATATAGATCTTTTATGTATCTTTTATTTTACATTTAGTATTCAGCATTCACCATATTAATATTTCTCTAAATGTATGTTTTAATATGCATGTTTTTTGTTACTTTGAAAACATGTTTAAGATAGCTTAGGTTATTTTTTGTTAGCAATTTATGTTTAGGTAATTCTTAGCATCTTTAGCATAGTTTTATTCTTTTAACCAAATTATGCTAGTTATATTATTTCAATATTATTGTATGTGGGTATGTGTTTCATATATCCTTTAGATAGAAATTGCATGTCATAAGATTTAAAATTTTTTCTTTTGACACTTATTCGTTTTGGAATGCTATGTACATATTTTATATATTTTCTATATTTAATTTTGGATGTTCTCTCTTTGCCTCTATTTTTTTATTTGTATGTATTTGAGTAATTTGATTAAAGAACCAATGATGATTAGTAGAGGCCAACCTTACGATTTGGCGAACAGGGTGCCTGACACCTTTTCCGATTCGTACTTTTGCTCCCGAACCCTCTTTCTTTGATTAAACGTTTTAAAGATCAGTAATTATTTTTTTTTCTTAGTTTTTTCTCAAAAACTAAGTGGCGACTCTATTTTTAACAAAAGGAGTTTTCAAAATTTGGCTTTCAAGGTGTTTAAAATATAAAATATCTTTGACTTCTCTTATTTTTGACCCCTAAATTTCAACGCCACACCAAGTTGTCACGCCCCAAACTCTGGGCCACGTGAAACATTCAAAAACAACCAAACGTGATACCCAACCCGAGAATACACTCTCAATTAAAACCATACATGGATTGTATATAAGCGTCAAACGGCATACATTACACGGCTCTAACGTCGAAAAATATGTAATAAGCATACATGATACAGATAGAAACAAAAAGGAAGATTATTACTCTTTCACCTCTCCAGCACCTCTAGATTAACCAGCGTGACCAGTATCTGAAGAAAAATAAGTCCCACACCGTGAGCAAAGGCTCAGCAGAAACTAGACAGGCATGCAGTATAAGCTAAACATGCTAGAAAATCGTAGTGCAGGTTTAGACTCTCTTTCAATCCTTGAAAACAGTTTTGGCATGCAAACGGGAAAGCGAGGTTAAAAATCATATTTTTGATTCACTCACAGGAGCCTTGAAAACAGTTGGAAAATAATTTTTAGATCGCGATTCACACGACTCTTAAAAATAATTTGAAAACTGGTCTATCCGTCCTATAATGCAGTATATGAAATCCATGATACATACAACCGGCCCTCACATGGTGCAACCATAGTTCTAACCCTGAGATAAAGACCCGTACATAAACATACATTCCCGGGATAAAACCGTATACTATGGGATAAAACCATAGACCAACCACGAGGTAAAACTGCATACTTTACCGTAAGCCATGGGATGTACCCGCCGACCATGGATTATACCACGAGATAAAATCGTAAACCACGGAATAAGATCGTATACTGCTGGATAAGACCGCACACCACGGGATAACACCGCATCTTACAGGATAAAATTAAAATTAACGGGGTAACACCGAATGCATACAACAGGATAATACTATAATTACGGGATAACACCGGGCACATCACACGCATTTACAAACCGAAGTCCTAATCGCTTCAAAACCACAGAAGGCCACTTATCCGACTATCATGTACCAAGTAAAACTATCCATGGTTCTATAAGCACAAAGCACGTATAAGCATGACGTTCCACATAAAGACGCCACATAACCCGATAAGACATCACATGCCACAGGCCATCATTCATTACCCGAATGACCCATCCACAAATCGGGACCCGTCCACACACAGGGACAACCAACACCTGTTCCGGAGATCAACACCTGAACCTTCCACGGGATAATTCTCACCAAAACCAAACCTTAAAATCGCACCATGGACCTACACATCCTGAGCATAACTAACACGCCCACAACCGTGCCACAACAAACCGCATCTAACCATGCACGTCACACCCGAGGTCGGCATCTAAACGGAACACCCGAGGCCACAACATGACCCCTAAGCCACCATACGACCAACCGAACCCCAAAAGGAATCCACAGGTATTTGAAACAACTAATTCACATAAATTAATCAATTGAATACCATAGGACGCCAATCCAAAAGTAAAACCCAACCACAGAACCACCAAAACACACCCCAGCACTTCAGTCGACCGAACCAAGCGCCAGTCGACCGAAGACCACACTGGAAAAACTAAAAATGCCTCAATGCACAGTTTAATCGACCGAACCCCTCGGTTCAGTCGACCGAACCCAAAAACCAAGATCCAGTCGACTGAACCTATGAATTCAATCGACCAAACTCACCCAGAAACCGTTTTTAGGCTACGTGTTCAGCCCTCCAAACCTTAAATTGAAGCCTCCAAACTCCAATCCAACATCCTCAAACATACACACGCCTAGGCCTAACACCAAGACCTCAAAAGAAGCCTCCGACACCCGATTCCATCTACCGAAATTGACAAAAATCCAATTTTAAACCCAAAAATCTAATTTTACAGAAAATCAGATCTACAGTTATCCGACCGGTAAAAATACACCTGATTACCCATAACACCCTTATACAACATACAGGTCTAGAATCCTACCTCGGTAAGTTAAAAACTCGACGCCTCGAACCTCGTGTAAAATCGAGCCTCGCCGGAATTAAAATCTGACCGGATAGTTGCGTAACCCACCGTGCCAAAAGCAATGATCCGTAGTCTGATCGTCGAAAACTGAGCCCCAGGCCCCCGAGAACTTAGAGAGAGGGCAGAGAGAAAACAGGAAGCTTGTTGGAGAAGTTTTAAAAAATATCTTTTTGAAAATATATAACTCCAGATATTTATAGGCCTCTAAAATATCTTTTTTTTTAATTTTGAAATTCCCGCCACAACGGCCCACGGCCCCGGGAACCTACCCCACATACATATCTAAACCCGATCATGCATCAAAGGTAAAAAAACATACTCAAATGAAAACACGTAACGCACGTCCAAAAACGCCGAAAAAGAAAACGGGTCAGGGTCTCACATTTTCGGATAGGCATATTTAACCCATATGCTCTAACTCGATGGAGTGTGTTAGAATCTTTTCTTTTTTTGTATTAAAAGTATTTTTGTCCTTGTATTGTATATTCATTTAATATAAATAGATATCAGGGAGAGAGAACTAATTTATGTTCCTAATCCTAATTTCTTTTCCTTGTTTTCTATTCACTTTCTCTAAAAACCTTAAAGGTTAATTTCTGTACACTTTAACTGGTTCATTAGTTTATTTTGGCTTATTTTCATCTTTTTTTAAAATATTTAAATATTTTGATCACATTTTTTTAGTTTTTTTGTTCATCTCAATTAGTGGAGTCGAAAAATATAATAATTTGACTAAATAATAAAAAATATTTACTAAAAAGAAAAATAAGCTAAATAAATTAAACAAATAAGCAATTTATCCAAAATGGGCCCACAGCAAAATCGAATAGGTTAAATTTTTTTTTTTTTTTTGGTTAAATATAAAGGTGCTCAAAGGTGTGCATGTTAATTCGTTAAATCTTCAAATATTTAGATAAGGTGTTCAAGTTCTTTGACAAAATATTCAAAATTTTAAATTGTTAACATAAATACAAAATTTCAATATAAGAAAATTGAGAGTATTCAATTGAATACTCTCACATGTACCTGATCTACCACTGAATCCCAAATTCATACACTTAATAATACTCTATATTAACAATAGAAGGTAATAATGCTCAAATTAGTTTACCAAATTAATTAACTAAATAATGTGACACAATTACAAATACTAATATAAAATGTTCCAAATAAATTCTTTTTATATTTAATAATTGTATTTATATCACATCATTTAATAAAGTAATATAGTAAATTAATTAGACAATTATAAGATTATCCACACTATTATATTAAGGGAAAATATTATGTTTTTTTAAAGTAAAACTGTGTAGATATTTTAATACAAGAAATATTCCTATTTAAAATTATTTTATATTTAAAGTTGTGTGTACTTTTTTCTTTGTTCAAAATACCTATTAAAATTTTCTTCTATTATTTAATTTAACAATTGTAACTATTCACAATTTAAAAATTAAATTTAACTCTATTTTTTTTATTATTTTGATCTTTCAATACACACTTACATACTCATGCATGTCCTACCTACTATTTTACATTAATACAGGGCCGAAAAAGTTCAAAACTATTCGTTTCGAAAAATATAATAATAATGTTTTAGGCTTTTAAATAGGGTTCAATTGTATATGATTTATAGAATCATTAGTCCTATTTCAATTTTTCTTTTAAAATAAATAGGTCCTATTTTATTTTTCTATGCCCAAAATACCCCTAGCAATAGTCAAACATCAAAAACTCCTAACCCCCACCACCAATCTTCTTCTTCTTCTTCTTCTTACGCCAATACTGTGAAAACCCTAGCTCCCATCGATGATCTGTTTCTTCTTCTTTTTTGCCGCCAATCTCCTCCTTTTAATTTCTCCAACAAGGTCGTCAAACGGTAAAGGTTTTAGGGGAAGGACAAGAAAAAGATAGTTCTTTCTCTTTTAACTGAAAAAATTTCTCAGTTTAAATTTCTTGAGAAATTTCTCATTCCATTTAACTGAGAAATTTCTCAATTTAAATTTCTAAAAAAATTTCTCATAATATTTAATTGAGAAGTTTTTCAGTTCAAGATTTTTATCAAAAAATGGAATGATTGAGAAACTTCTCTTTAAACTGAGAAAGTTCTCAGTTTAAAGAGAAAGAACCGCAAAGACATTAACGACATAAACTGTGTACCCGTCCACAAATTTACCCAGCATCAACGGCATCACATCCATAGCCCCTCTGGCGCCGTGTTTGAGAAGAAGAAGTGCGATGGTGGTCGGCAATTAGTCCACATTTGGAGGAGCAGCAGCGATGGTGTGAAGAAGGAGAAGTGGCAACGATAGCGAGAAGAAATAGGAGGAAGAGTGGTGGCGACGGTGAGGGGAATGAGGAGCGACAGTTAGTCCAGGTTTAGAGGAGCAGCGATTGCGGAGAGGATGACGAGGAGGAAGCGCGATGGTGGTCGGCGGTTTGTGTCACGTCCCCAACCCCGAGGCGCGTGAACCTCACTCGATAACTCAATTTTATAGAATAACTGAAGAAACTTCTTTTATAAAACCCAACTTATAGAAATTTCTTTCCAAAACTTCAAAAATACTGTAAGTCTAAAACTTAGAAATTTTGGCAAATTTTTCTTGATTTTTCGGACTATCCCAAATTTTTCCATGGAATTTAAATTCTATGAGTTCACATTAATTATTTTAAGAAAACTAGAGAACGTCTTCAATTATCAAACCTAGACTTAAAGTTTTAAATAAATTCATAAAAAAATCAACACAAATCATCACAATTCACCCAAAGTAGTCTTGATCTTACCTTTAATTCAAAGCTCGTTAAGTTATAATGCTTAGGTAATTCCACAGGTGTTCCAATTCCAACGTTTTACTCATTTTCATAAAATTGAAACCTTACTACAACACACTTAAGTTTTTTCTAGAGACCTTTCTAATTTCTCTAACTAACTTAGGGATTTATCCTATGAACCACAAATTTTTTAAATTATGTGGTTTGTACAACACCTTAACACCTTAAGTGAATCCATTCTCTTCATTTAATGCATTAAATTCCTTTACTTTGAGTTCATACACAAAATCCTTCCATTCTCTAGGTTCAATTATGGATTTCACTCACATCCACATACATATACACAACCCAAGGTGTGAATTCAACAAGTACTCACGCAACATTAAAAATTAAGGTTTTATATTAAATTTTTTCAAACTTTTTCATTGAGCTACTCACGTTATCTCTTGATCTTAGGTACATCAAGTTAAAAAGTTCTAGCACCTGCCCGAGCACGAACAACTCACTAATTACTCCAATTTCACCATATTAGCCAATTCTCTCAAATTTCAAGTTAAAACCACAAATCCAACTCTCCATTCACAAATTTGCCGACGGTGGCAGAAGCAGCGGGGCACGGCGGTGGCAGGTGGTGGCGCGCACTGGCGCGGTCTCTGCTTCGTCTCTCTCCCTTGATTTTTTTCTACTCTCTCTGTCTCCAGAAACGTCTCTCTCTCCCTCGATTTTCTACTCTCTCTCGGTCTCCAGAAACATCTCAACTTCGGCTGAGATGTAATTCCTCCCCCTTTTGTTTTCTAGAATCTTATAACTGGAATGCACACAATTATATATAAAATTGGAAAACTTATAAATTTTCTTTTATGGTTAATTCATCTTTATTTAACCCTCCAATTTATTTAAATTTTAATTTAAGTCATGATATCAAAATGTTCTGGTGTTATAGAATTATGCACAATTTATTATTATGAAATCCTTACACGCCCTAACTGCCCACTGGGTGCTATATTGTTGCCCAAAATTACTTCTAGTAATTTAATTATGCCAAACATAATGAATCAAAATAAACACGTACCGAGTCGCTACAACCTCCCCCCTTAGAAAATTTCATCCCCGAAATTCAAAACTAGTTCTCGGAACCAAAAAGTGTTTCCATTGATTTTTACACTTGTCCAAGGTCACGAAATTAAATCCACCTGACGCATTCTACTTGATCACAAAGTTACCCAAAGAAACATTCTTCATTAACGGAGAACTTTTCTCCCAATCCGTTGACATTTCTCACAAGCCTCTTGCATACTTATGTTTAGGTCTAGGAATGATGCCTCTATGATATGAACATAACTAAGAAAGTATCGAATTCAAATTTTCTATACACTATTTGCTATCCACTTTATCTGGCCACAAGCTCAATGATAATATCCTTTAGGCAACCCTTTTCTCTCCCACCAATTTTTAACAAGATATTACCACTTGATTTTCTCGACAACAATTTCTCTCACAGTTACAATCATTCTCAAAATTCACTATTCAAAGCAATATTTCTTTCATCATCTCAAATTACTGCTTGAAAAAGAATCGAGAATTATCCTTACAAGTCAAATTTGACATGGTAGTTGTAGCCAACAAACCAACTAGTTCTCTAGCAACAAAGACTCTTAGCTCTTGGCTTAAACCCGTGCGTACTCAAATTGAATAACTGAATTGCTATATACGTTCCTGACAGTGCCATTATAATAGACGAAAACATCCGAAAAGATAACCATTAAGGTTTTGAATAAAGTTTCAGATTCTGCCAACCTTTTAGATGAATGCATTACTTCTCTGGCAAAGATAGAATAGGTGTTCCCCTACTAGGAATCCAATCCGTGTAACTATTTTTCACGAGCTTCACACACTCTGCTTCGCCTGATCAAAGGATCGCTAAGGACACGACTCTCCTTAAAACAAGGTTTATACTTACTAACCAACTTAACTATTTCCCATGCTCTACTGACACTAGATTATGATTATCGTACCACGCACTAAAGTATTTAACTCTTAACTCCTGAGTTTGCAACTCTAATCATCAACAACATCGCGTTGTATCCCCACGGCCCATTTTATGACAACAACCTTACTCTCACCTTTAGGGCGTAACCTCTAACTGGGAAAGATTACAGGATCCAGTAAGATTAATGTTCAATTTTAACCATTTCTTTCTTTAAATTTTAATACAGTATAATCATACAGACGTATCAATCAAAATCAAACACATCACACCATCAATCAAACATATACCGAAGAAAACCGTTGAGAATGAGACGCCAATTCGGGTAACTAATTCAGATTTCTCGTAGAAAGAACGTTGGCCAAATTCTTTTCTATTTCAAATCTCAAAATAGTTAACTAGATGCCCAAGGCAAGTCATATCACCCCCAAGATTTATCATCTATGCACATATAAATACAAAACACGCGCAAGACAAGTCATTCGCAAACTCATGCAAGCGTACAATTCATGCCGTGTAGTGATGCCTATAATCATCAAACAAGTCACACACAAAGATCATTATTATCCACAGCTCATAGGTATTCGAACCTAGAGCTCTGATACCATTCTGTCACGCGCCCGATCCCGAGGCGCGTGAACCTCACTTGATAACTCAACTTTATAGAATAACTGAGGAAACTCCTTTTATAAAACCTAACTTATAGAAATTTCTTTCCAAAATTCAAAAATACTGTAAGTCTAAAACTTAGAAATTTTGGCAGAATTTGCTCGATTTTTCAGACCATCCCAATTTTCTCCATGGAATTTAAATTCTATAAGTTCACATTAATTATTTTAAGAAAACTAGATAACATCTTCAATTATCAAACCTAGACTCAAAGTTCTAATTAAATTCATAAAAAAAATAAACACAAATCATCACAATTCAACCAAAGTAGTCTTGATCCTACCTTCAATTCATAGCTCGTTAAGTTATAATGTTTAGGCAATTCCACAGGTATTCCAATTCCTACGCTTTACCCATTTTCATGAAATGGCAACCTTACTGCAACACACTTAAGTTTTGTCTAGAGACCTTTCTAATTTCTCTAACTAACTTAGGGATTTATCCTATGAATCACAAATTTATTAAATTATATGATTTGTACAACACCTTAACACCTTAAGTGAATCCTTTCTCTTCATTTAATGCATTAAATTTCTTTACTTTGGGTTCATACACAAAATCCTTCCATTTTCTAGGCTCAATTATGAATTTCACTCATATCCACATACATATACACAACCCAAGGTGTGAATTCAAGTACTCACGCAACATTAAGAGTTAAGGTTTTTATATTAAATTGTTTCAAACATTTTCATTGAGCTACTCACGTTATCTCTTGATCTTAAGCACATCAAATTAAAAGATTCTAGCGACCTGCCCAGCACAAACAACTCACTAATTACTTCAATTTCACCCTATTAGCCAATTCTCTCAAATTTCAAGTTAAAACCACAAATCCAACTCTCCATTCACAAATTTGCACGTTACATGGCTCATTCATTTCTCTAAATGCGCCAATTTTATTCTTTCGTCTAGATTTCCGTGAAAACAAGTTAATTACACTCAAAACTAACTAAGATTTAATTAAATCTTTCAAGCCTTTAGGGATTTTAAGGGGTTATCATCTTAAATCCATACAAATCATATCAAAGCACTAGAATTAGTCAAAATCCTACCTATTGAAGCCAAACACGCCACAACCAAGAACTCTAGATTTCGGTTACTATGAAATTTTAGCTCTTTGGTTGATGTCAAGCACAGTTCTCGCTGTAGATAGTTTGAATCCTCCTCGATGGTGTCCAATTAGGTGTTTCAGTTTACCAATCTCAGAATTTCACCAAACTCCCAACTCTAGGGTTTCGGCCATCAGTGGATTTCAGCTTCTAAGAGATTTAAAAATGGAATTTTTGTTATATAGGACTTGATTCCTCAGTGGCGACACCCAATTTCTTGGTTAACACGGCGAAAATGAACAAAAGAGATGTAGAAACAGGAAAGCTCGGGCCCAAACTCATCCATGACGAAAATGAAAAAAGAGATGAAGAGACAGGAAAGGGGGCGTCAAAGAGAGCAAGAGAATAACAAAGATAGTGAGGGAGGTCGGCAACGGGTTGGTGGTCAGCGGCGCCGAAAGTGGCAGGAGCAGCGGAGCATGGCGATGGCAAGTGGTCGCATGCATTGACGCGGTCTCTGCTTCGTCTCTCTCCCGCTGTTTTTTCCTACTCTCTTTGTCTCCAGAAACGTCTCAGCTTCGGCTGATATGCAATTCACCCCGCCCCCTTTTCTTCTAGAATCTTCCAACTAGAAGGCACACAATTATATATATAATTAGAAAAAATAAGATTAGAGTTTTAAAAAAATTAGTATTTGAACTAAATCTTTTAAAAGTCTTACAAATAAGATTAATAATTAATTATTCCTAATTATTTTTTCTAGATGCATACTCTGGCCCTATTTGGGTTAAATTTTGTCTTTTCTAGTTTTTTTTTTTATTTTTTGAGTATTTTTTTTGTTTTTTGAATCGTCTCGATGAGAATAGCTAAAAATGTAAAAAAATTTGAACAAAAAAATAATAATTTACTAAAGACAAAAATAAGAAACATAAAATTTATTTTAATAGCTTATTTTGATTTATTTTTTATATTTTTTATATTTTTTATATTTTGATAAAAATAATTTACTTTTCAGTCACTTCAACAAAAGGAGACGAAAAATATAATAATTTGAGTAAACGTTGAAATTGTTTTACTAAAAATAAAAATAAATTATCTAAAATAAGCAAATTATCAATTATCGCAAGAGTGCTACTAGACATCGCAAAAGAGATTTATTGAAACAAATGACCGATGTGAATATTTGGTTCTTTTATTTTTTTTGTTTTACTAAAGAAAATTTTATACTCTAAAAAATTAAAAGCTTAATACAAAATATGAAAAAAAAATCATATTATTTTTTTTCAATTTTGTTACCTATTTAAAAAAAGGTTACTTTAAAAAAATTTAGCTTAATTAAAATAATTATACTTTTAGATTCGTTCTATTATGAAAAAATTAAAAAATTAAAAAATTTAAAAGAATCGAAAAAAAATTAGAAAAAAAGTTTATTAACTTTTAAATTATTTTTTTTAAGTTCGTTGATTAGGTAAAAAGTTATTTTTTAATTCAAATTATATAGTTTTTTTTCCTTCTTATGCGTCAAATGTATAAAAAATTTTCATATATCACAATATGAAAATACTTTCATACATACATGTTATGAAAAACTTCTTATATACACACATTTTATGAGAAAATTTCTCATACTCATACATGTTATGAAAAATTTCTCATAATATCACTATATGATAATATTTTCATATACTCACATGATATGATACAAAATTTTATATATTACTATATTATAATATTTTCATAGGTATACATGTTATGAAAAATTTCTAATATATCACTATATGATAACATTCTCATATGCACACATGTTATGAATTTTTTTTCATATATGACAAGATATATACACATATACTATGCAAAACTTCTCATATATCATTATATAAAAATATTTTTATGTACACATAAGTTATGAGAAACTTCTCATATTCAAATTTTAAAATATATGAAAAATTTTCATATATCAATCACTCTATGAGAATATTTTTATATCCATACGTGCTATAAAAATCTCTACATGATAATATTCATATATATATATATATAGAAAAAAAATTTCATGCACATATATGTTATGTGAAAGTTTCCATATCTACATGATAGTATTCTCATATACACTCAAATGCTATAAGAAAAATTTTCATTTATCACACTACATGATAATATTTTCATATATATACATGATATAAGAAATTTCTCATATATCACTATATAAAAATATTTTTATATGCATACATGTTATGAAAAAAAATTTCATATATCACAAGATATGAATATTTTTATACACATATATACTATGAAAAACTTCTCATATATCATTACATAAAAATATTCTTATACACACACAAGTTATGAGAAACTTCTCATACTCAGATTTTAAAATATATAAGAAATTTATTATATATCACGATATGAGAATATTCTCATATCTATACAAGCTATTAGAAATACTTTATACTCATATTTTAAAATTTATGAGAAATTTCTCATATATGCTGAAAAATTTCTTATTCGTAAGTTGTACATTTTATTTAAAACTAAAAATTAAAAAATTAAAAAAAATATGTATGAAAATTTTTTCATATATACTGAAAAATTTCTCTTCATAAATTATACATTTCATTTAAAATTAAAAATGACAAAATTAAGAAAAATATATATGAGAAGTTTCTCATACTGTTTATGATAAATTTCTCATACATGAAAAAAAAATTATCTTTAGAAATTTTTCATTATAATTTTTTAATGAGAAATTATATTAGTTAATTTTTTCTCACAATTCGTATTGTTGTAAAAGGCTATCTATAACTTTTTTTTTACCAAAAGGCTTAAAAGCTAAAAATATTTGGGTTCTTAAATGAGATTTTTTTTGTTGATTTTTTAACTTTAAGTCAAAAGATAAAAAAAAATTTAACTTTAAACTCTTTGCCAAACAAAACCTTAATAATAGAACTTATTTTTATATATTTTTTATTTTTACTCCTTAAAGAATCATAACAAAATAGAAAAAATACTGCGGATCAACTTTAGAATTTCTCCTCTTAATTTGGTTTATATTTTTATGATTGATGATATGCTTAGGATCGTTAGCATTATCATTTTTAATATATTTTTATGATCGAAATTATTTTTTATGTATTATTTATTAAGTAAATTATTTGTGCAAAAAATTAAATTAATCAAATATTAATAACTTTGTTAGTAGATCACATCTTTTGAAATATAAATAAATAGTAATATAATTTTATAAAAAAATAGTGATAAACAAATATAATTACATTATATAGTGACAAATATTTAATTAACTTAATTTTTTATGTGAGTAATAAAAATAATAAATACTAAAAGATAAACAATTTTTATTTTAAATATATATTAAAAAGAACACAATATAAATAATTTTTTTAAACATAATTTAAGCATAAAAATATTTGGACCGGTAACACACGGTAATGATTAGTTCTGTACCTTATTTTGGGAGATGTAGTATTTCTCTTATTATTTTAAATTTTTAATCAAAAAATTTAAAAAAATTAATTTTTTAAGTTTTTACTTTTTATTATCCGAGTTATGTTATATTTTATATTTCTATTTTTAAAATTTTTTAATTAAGTAATTAAAAATTTTAAATTACTAGTAAAATTGAGTTTGAAACTCTCCCGCGTGGAGAGATGCTGTTCGGTCATTTAGTCGGTTAAAAATTTCGGTTAAAAATTCCGGTTAAAAATTTCGGGAGGTCTACACGTTTCCTTATCCCGAACCTGGCCCCATATATACCAGCATTCAGATTCAGCTCTCACTCTCTGATATACGCACAGAAGTCGCTTCGCATAAAGCTCCGGCGACATGGACGACCACCGTCACGTTCTCGTCGTAGCCTTCCCGGGTCAAGGCCTCCTGAACCCATCCCTCCAATTCGCCAAGCGCCTTGCCAAAATGGGCGTCAACGTCACCTTCTTCACCGCCTTCTCCGCCCTCAACCGAATGCCCAACAAAAGCATCCCTGCACCCCACGGCGTGACCGTTGTCGGATTTTCCGACGGCTACGACGACGGATTCCCCGCCGGCTACAGCGCCACCCTCTACATGTTGGAGCTCCGGCGACTCGGGTCACAAGCCGTCGGAGAACTCCTCAAAGACAGCGCCGAAAAGGGCCGCCCCTTTGTTCGCGTTATCTACACCACCCTCCTCTTCTGGGTGGCGGAGGTGGCTCTGAACCTCCATTTCCCGTCGACACTTCTCTGGGTTCAGCCCGCCACCACTCTGGACATCTATTACTTCTACTTCACTGGCTATGGAGATTCCATTCGAAGCAGTCCCGGCGGAGATCCGTCGTGGTCCGTCAAGTTACCGGGATTGCCGCCGCTTGCTTCAGGCGACCTCCCTTCCTTTCTAGTCCCATCGAACGGGAACACTTTTGCAGTTCCGTTGTTTAAAGAGCATATAGAGATTCTCGAGTCGGAGAAGAACCCGAAAATCCTCGTGAACTCGTTCGACGCGTTGGAGCCCGAGGCCCTGCGAGCAATCGAGAAGTTCAAGTTGGTCGGAATCGGACCGTTACTTCCGTCTGCCTTCTTGGACGGAAAAGACCCGTCCGACACTTCGTTCGGAGGCGACCTCTTTCAGAAATCCGGCGATTGGGTCGAGTGGTTGAGTTCGAAGGCGGATGGGTCTGTGGTGTATCTGTCGTTTGGAAGCGTCTGCGTGGTGTCGAAGCAGCAAAACGAGGAGATTGCGCGCGGGTTGCTGGCGAGCCATCGGCCATTCTTGTGGGTAATCAGAAAAGGAACAGAAGGGGAAGAGGTGATGAACAATTTTAATAAAACTAATGTATTATTTATATTTTTAAAAATTATTGGGTAAATGACTTATTAGTTTATTTATGTAATTTTGTTTAATTTGTTAAATAAATAAAATTTAAATTAATAAAAAAATAAGTTAAATAAATTAAAATAAATAAATAAATCAAAATAAATAAATAAACCAATTAAACCAAATAAAATTATTTATTCATATTTTTACTTATTTATCAATAAATAAATAAATAAATAAATAAGTTACCAAACCGATCAATTATTAAAATTTTAAATAAGAATTACTTTTCTAATTATTATTATTCTTTACAAGTTTGAACATATTACAAAAAAAAGACACAGAAGATTTTAATTTAGAAGCTTATAATTTTTTTTTAGGGACTGATATTAAATTTGTTTTAAACAACAATTGAAAATAAACTTATACAATTTTAAAAATTTTAAGATTAATAGCCTGATTTGTAATTAACTTAAAAGTTTATTTTTTTATTTTTTTGCATTAATTTTTAGTTAAATAATTAAATTGAATATAAAGTAAGTTATTTGATAATTTAATTTTTAAATTAATTTTTTTTAAAATAGTTGTTTTGGTAAAATGCTAACATTTTTTTTTACTTTTTGTTCAAAGTTAAAATTTCTATCATTTTATATATTTAATATTAATAATTATATATAATTGGTAGTGATAGTAAATAAGTTATGAATAAAAAATATTATATTTAAAATTAGGGATGCACAAGAGACCCGAAAAATTCAAAAATCGAACCAATCTAATGTCTATGGTTTGGGTTGGTTTGGATTTTATAAATAATTGGATTGGTCCTAAATTTCAAAAAAGATAAAGCGATAATATTGGTTT